>MU226068.1:8026751-8037800 GCA_018584345.1 Thuja plicata | reverse complement strand
ATAGTATAGAACAGATGGTTGGTTATACAATTGATTACACAATGGATAAAGGTTAAAAGAGATAAAAGTTTTAGAGGTACTGATTCACCCCTCCCCTCTCAGTACACACTTCCCATTATTTCCAATAGAAGAAATCGAATTCATTATTCATTATGCTATTCATTCATTCATGAAAAAAATATGGTTCGAGTTTGGGAGAAGTTCAAGGGTTTGAGTATTTGTAATTTTGTATGCTGAAAGAATTGTGAATTCTTTACAGTAATCAGCACCTTGAATTGGTGAAATATTCCAGCGAATTGTGCATCATCTTCAGCTACATTCAGTGGTTGAAAGTGTGATTAATGAGGAGTGAATTTGTATTGCATAAGGGTTTGATATCAGCTCATTGCTGGGCGTGGACAGTTATTATTGGCAGTCGTCCTCTCTTCTTCAGCCGCAGCCAGTCAACTTAGCAGCCGCTATCGCTTGTTGGTGCTGCGGCCAGTTAGTATGAAAGCGTGGAGAGCATTCGCAGGTTTTTATTTTAATTTAATGATTTCTTTCAGGAATGTAATTTTTACTTATTGCAAAGACTTTTCAATTAGAGTGGAAAGATAAATTATAGATTTCGAATGGAATATGTATAGCTATTTGAGTTACGTTGTTTGTGATGCATTTCAATTGTTTGGAAAACACAACAAACTATATAAGTATTGCTGAAAAAATTAAAAGAACTCAGAATTCCAGACTTTAAGAATTTCTTGCAATCAAATTGATGGTTAGAGCCAGGCAGGCTCTTTACATAGGTCCTAGGCATCAGTATTAATTGAGGCTGTGATTTGTGTTTTAAAAGCAATGTTTTCAGGGCAGGGACATGCATAGAAACTTTCCAAAAATAGAAAGTTGAATTTTTTTATCTCTCACCATTCCTCAAGAAGAGCATACAAAAATTAAGGATGGATTTTCTAATTATCATTGAAACCTTAACCATGAGCCCAATTCCTGAATTGAAATTTCCCTACACATGAAAGAGCCTTTTCATAGCAAAGCCAACTAAAAGGTGCAATTATAGCAACTTTAAGTTCCTTTGTTATTGTTGAAATTGTTCGGTGGCAACATCATCCAAAAAGTGTGATTGTAGGAGATTTTGGGTGGCAACACCAACTAAAAATTCAGATTGTAAGAACTTCTGGATGACAAATCCAACTAAAAAGTGCAACTATAAAAACTTTTGGCTGGCAACACTGGCCAAAAAGTGCAATTGTAGGATTTTTTGGGTGATAATACCGGCTATCTTTTCACTTAACATGTTCATTGCACTTTTCTTCCAACTCAACCACCTTGGTTGCACCTTTCGACTAGTAATGCCATATGAAAAGTTCAACATGAATCATCTTTTTTAAATATCACTTTTTTGGTCACATTTTTTATCCACCATCACCAATACCTTTGCAATTTTCGGGAGCAAATGCCATTTCAGAATGGTGGTTTACTAAATATTTCCTCTTTGGCATGTTTCTTTGTCACTATCACCATCACAAACACGCATTTTTACCTGGCAATGCCATTAGAACTTCTTTCCCTCACAGCATTGTCACTCACATTTTTTTGCTTGACGGAGTGCCGAAGAGACTTGAAAAATATTTTCAGACGTCCTCACCTTCTGACCTTCAAAAGCTTGACCTGTCATAGTTTGCCATTTCTTATCCATGAATGATTTGTGAACATGGTTAGTAAATAGACTAGGCCATAACCTAACTATCATTGGTTAACATGACAAGAATATTGACAATGAATTTGACATGAACTGCAATGTTCTATAGAGATAACAATTTTGGTACTAACAATGGTCAAAGAAGACAATCTTACCCAACATTAATTTTCTTTGAAAAGGGGAAAAAGACTGACAATAGAAGCTAGCCAAATTATGCAAGCAAATAATAGTCATGTAGATTTAGAAAGTAATAGACTAAGGAAAGATAGATGATGGGATACCAGCCTCAATAATGTGGTGCAAGCTATCAAAAACATCGTAGAAAACCTAATCATTTCTCCTTGACAAAAGCTCAAAAGTTTGATAGAATTGCTACCTGGAGCAAGGACTGCAATTAATTGGTCAAGATCTTTATGATGGAAAAACTAAGTGTAATGTCCACTTTTCAGTCCATCCCAACATTCATGGAAAGTTCCACAATTCTTGGAGAATGCCAACCTCCTCAAAAAGGAAATTTGATAGTGGCAGTGAGCTCATGCAGGGAAGCAAAATCTCCAAAATATCCTGATTATAACCAACTTTTTGCAAACCGATTCCTACGACTAGACCCCCTACCCCTCCCGTAGTTTTTACTAGAGCTGCTGGGAAGGGGAAGAGGAAAATGTAGACTGTTTTGATGTTGTATTTACATATAGTTTTTCAAAGACAACTTGCTATTTTAATTTTTCTTTAGATTGTTAGGCTACCAGCCATCAGCATTCCACATGAGGATGTCATTTTGTACCCAATTTGCATTTAAATATATCTAGACTCAGCTTCTTTCTTTTGTTTACTCATTTACTGACTCATTAGATGCCTCTCCTAATTGATTTGCAAAAAAAATGCATTTCTAATTAAATTTAAGCAATTTTTTAAGTTGCCGAGTTTTTTTTTTGGGCGTTGGTGAGAAGTTGCCGAGTACGAGTATTTCAACTATGATTTCAACAATCATTTACAAATCTCACTAAACTTCTGATTTTCTGGTATTAGCTTTCAATAACATTGTAATGCAAACATATTCACGACTAAACAGAGTAAATATCACAGACGTGCAACCAAGCAATTGTTGTTCATGTATCTTCACTGAATCTCAGATATTTGTATATTCTTAATTACTAATTTGAACCCAATCAATAGTGTTGTTCAAATACTAGAGGCATGAACATGTTTCAGAAATATTAAGAAAGCTCAAATACTGAGTAATGTAACAAACACTGTCCTTAACTTTCTCAGAAGATCGTATTGAAGCCCTTAAGTTTAGGAACTGGTAGGGCCATCTCATGGCTCCACCTAGAGACACATTGCTATTGAAGAATATTTTTGCCAGCACTGTCACTATGTTCACAATGGTGGTCTTCAAAGTTTAAATATCTCAGTTTCTAGTACTCGCAAGGTGCTCCTGTCACCAAACTCATTCTCAAACTTGTCCAAGGTTGAAGACAAGATAGCCACAAACTACTCAGGATCAATACTCTTCACTACAATACCCAGAAAACTTCTCCTGCTGTCACTTATATTTGTAAATTCTGTTAAAAACAACTGCACCAGAAAAATTGTGGAAACGACTCTTCAGTACCTGACACAGCAACACTAATTATTGAACCTTCCTATTGGTTGTTTATCGCCACTCCAAGGTGAATAATGAATGGACTTTGGCTGCAATAATGAGCTTGATGAAGCCGTGGGTTCAAATCATATCCACGGTATTCATGTATATCGGTAATCAGAAAACCAACACGATGTCTCAATATGGCTGTCACTTAGGAATTACTCATAAACCTGCTCAGTCCATATTCTGCTAATTTCAATGACTAACAAGCCCAATAAAGATAAACACAATAATCTATTTTCACCATAACTATAAGCTCTCAACTCCAACCTCCACGCAATAGCATATTTGCTTTGTTCACACACTCACCCATGTGTTAGCATAGTCAAACTCGAACCATGGAAATAAAACACAAAATAAGCGATGATATCCCAGTCTTGTTTGCTTCACAAGTTACGGCAAGGCTCACAGCCTTAAAGATTTTAACAACCCGATAATTCAATTTGATTAAACTAACAGCTCAACTAGATGATTATAATCTAGAAACCAAACATTCCTTCAAAACTCACGGCAACAAGCTGAATGATTTTTAATATTGAAGGCATCTATCAATCAATCCAAATTTATTCTGCCAACAATATAAAATTTGTTTAAATTGACAACTCTAAGATTAATAAGTTGAAATAATAAATTATCCTTAGGATGTCTTTCAATCCTGAAGATAGTGATCCTCTGGGGCCTGTGTTCTCAAGAAGCTGAACCAATCTGCAAATCTGCAATGTTCTAAATCAAATCAAAATTTCCAATCTGCCCCACTGAAAACTTCCAACTCCTTTTATTTGACCTCCAAATCTAACTGCCAAGGAATTTTTTTAATTCCTTTAATTTTAATACCCCGAACTGATATGAGACAAAAAAGAATATTTTGCCTTTCTAAATTAATTATATAAGTGCAAGTGAATTATTTATATTTAATTAAATGTTAATGTGGAGACAACTTAACATTTAATTTAAAAATTGCAATATTAGTCCCATTAATCAGGGAGGCACATTACACCATACTCCTATTGATACTCTTCCCAATAATACCACATTAGCGAGTAATAGGTCCTCTTTTCACAAAGGTACTTCAGCGCACGCAACTAAGCATGTTACTTTAAGTAGTTCTCTAGAACCTCTTTATTTTCCTAGATCTTATCTTTGTCATCAAAATATTTTAAATCAAGATGATGCTATGCATTTCCTTCGTGATTTATCTCCTAACATAACATTAAGCAAAGCTGAAGATCTAGACAAGCCCTTCTTCTCCCTAGCCTAAAGAGGATGTAAATAATTATGATAGGATTCCGCATCTCCCTAAAGAGATCAATCCTCCTAACCATCCTTACACAACACCTTTCCATAAAGCACAAGATGGACATCTTCTCCCTACTCAACTTAAAGCTTACTATAATGTAAAATATGACATTACTTCTAAACAAGGATATAGTAGACAAGGTCTTGGAATTCAAGAACAAAAAATTAAAGTCCCTATAGATCCTCCTACACAAATCACTAGAAATGGTATAGGATATATACCTCAAGCCAACATTGTTCCTATCTCAAATCCAAATCCTCCTCCTTTACAAACTCTTTTGCCAAAACAAATAGATGTCATGCCACCTTTAGAGGATGGTTTGGCCTTGGCTAAAAGGATCTTTTGGAGGCTGAAATATGATACGAAAATTTGATTTCCTTTTCGTCATTTTCCAAAAATTAAAGATCACATAATAGTAAATTTCATTCTCCATTTCATCATAGCAATAAACATTCGCTTGCTAATTGTATTGAATTTAGACAAATTCGTTCAAGATTTAGTAGATAGATGTCTTATTTGTTTAACAACAAATCTTATAGTTTTTATTGATATTAAAAATGTTGTGCACTAGCATTCCCTTCGCCTATTATGTTGCTCCATACCATGTGATCTTAGTGACTTCTCTTATTCGGGGCTCTTTGTTTTACATGGTGATATGCTTTCATATTCAATCTTTTCTTGTGAGCAACATAATAGGTCCCTTTCCTTGTCTTCACGCTTGGGTGGGAAGGGTTCTCTCTTCAATTTCTAATCTTTCCTAAGGATTCATTTTCCCTAAGTTGACTTGTATCTTTTATAACATGATGTCATTTCTTGCATGAAATTGTTTGTTTTGCATGAGGCCTAGTGGATCATCTTCCTTCCAATGTAAGAGGAAATATAAGGGGAAGTAGGCCTAAGCTTCCTAGTTTGTGCATCATGCCTAGTGAACCCTACTTCCCACCTTACATTAGTCAATGATGTTAGTTTTGTTAAAGATTTCCTATTGGAGGTAGATGTCTTTCAGCAAGATCACTTCCTCCTATCCCTCACAAGGATCCCTTTGCACTTGTCGCAAGATGTCTTTTTAACAACTATCTCTTCCCTAGCTCATTAAGAATTGCACACCTTTGGCTAGGGTTGCATGTACATTGTTGCCTACAAGATATCTCATGGGTGTTGGAGGTGGGTATCCTTGTTCTTCTTTTCCTTAAGATGCCATTATAGCTTTATGTTGCCATCTTTAGGAGGGGGGCATATATGTGGCCTCCTTTTGTATTTTATAGCGGATTTACTTAGAGACAATGCTTTCCTTGGTTATCCTTTTGCACCATTTTTAGCAGATTTCCTTGGAGACAATGTTATCCTTGGTTATCCTTTTGCACCGTTTTTAGCAGATTTGCTTGGAGACAATGCTTTCCTTGGTTATTCTTTTGCACCATTTTTAGTGAGTTTCCTTGGAGACAATGCTTGCCTTGGCTATCTTTTTGCACCATTTATGGTAGATTTCCTTGCAGACAACGCTTTCTTTGGTTATCTTTTTGCACCATTTTTAGCGGATTTACTTGGAGACAATACTTTCCTTAGTTATCTTTTTGCACCATTTTTATCAGATTTCCTTAGAGACAATGCTTTCCTTGGTTATTCTTTTGCAGCATTTTAGCAGATTTCTTTGCATACAATGCTTTGCTTGCTTTTCCTTGGGATGGGTTGACCAGCATAGCACAACTTGCTAGACTATCAATTGTATCTTTGCACCGAACTCTCTCTTAGGATGCATGGAACTAGCATAACACAACTTGCTAGACTGTTTTCTACTCTTCCTCCTCTCTTGTCTCTCAGATCACACAACATAACACAGCATATTGTCCAGTGGAATCTGTGATCTTTCATGGATCACCTTGCATAATACAACTCGCTAGCCTGCATAATTCATAATTTCCTTTCTCTCTCTCACCTTCATGATCCCATAGCATAACACACCTTGCTAGTTGGTTGGTTCATGGAGTCTTGTCTCATCTTTGATATGTGCTCTTGCTCTTTCCATGTGACCACTTGTGCTCTTGCAATAACATTCTGAGTGTGATACTAGCAATTGAGACATTTTTGTTCATCGAGGTCTCTTCCAGTAGTTGATTTGGAGCTTTTATTTTTTGTACTAACCCCTTTATTGTGTCTTTTTTTTTGTCTTTGCTTGCCTTTTGCCTTTATCTTTTGTTTTTTTGTTTTTGTGGCCTTGCACATGGTTGTACGACTTTAGATCCTTAGTTTGGGGCTTGTTCCATTGAACTAAGTGATTCTTACCTCTTTCAAGTCTTTCCTATGACCATCTCTCTCTCTATCTCTCTCTTTCTTCTACTTTACCGTGAGTATGCATGTAGGCTCATACTCCCGCCAAAGTGGGCACTAAATGTAGCGTAATAAATTGCAACCCTATGCAATTTCTTGCTCAGTTAGGCCCTATTTTTAGCATGTATGGCCTCCCGCATCCAGTCCTGCTTTCCCAGCTCACTTTTGTATGTAATTTTGGCTTCCTTTTTCTAGATAGGACCTCAGGTTTCAATTTCAGGCCGCATTGGGTGGAACACAATGCCTCAAGCGCCCCATTCCCCAATGATCAGGCCCAACTTTAAACCGTGTAACAATTATATTGTTTTAGCAAGGATTTTAATCCCACTTTGACTTTCATTGAATTTTACACTCTAAAATGTTGTGAGAGGTATAAAAGCAAGCTACCCTCCCTCATTTTATCATCCACAAGCAATCACTCAAGTCCAGATCAAGCTCTCAACTACAGTTTCTCATCTAAGCATTTAAGGAGCAAGTTTTCAGCATTCAAGGCATCCTGTTTTTCATTGTGGCAAGCTTCAACAATCTTAATGCAAGCACGTCTTTTATGATTTCCTTTTAGGTGTTTGTGGGGTCATGTTATTGCACCGACACTTGTGATTATATTCAAAGAGCATTGCATCATCACGGTATAAGACATCTACATTTTCAGATCTGATGCATATTTCATTTCAATTTCAAGGTTAAATCCTAAATCGGTATTTGACTTAGGCAAACCCCTTTCTACACAACATCTTCCCTCTTTTCTTTGTGCAAGTAATGGTGGTGGATGCGTGGAAAAAGCTACAGAGAGATCAGGTGAAGAGTTATAGTCTACAATTCATTTGAGCAAAAATTGTCAGGAAATAGTCAAGCCAGATACCTTGTTCCTGGGAACAGATTGAGCAAAGCACCCTATTCCCACCATTTCCACCCCAGATTTGAATCACAGGTCAATTGTAGTCTGCTAGTTCCAAATCCTTTCTAAAATCTGTCTGTCTATTCTCAATAGCCATGTACACACAAAAAATCCTCAATTCTCTCCATTTGGCCCCCGATCTCACCTTCCATCCACAATTGCATTGCAGCCCTCCATAACAGCAAAGGATCATTACATCTGCCTAGTGCTTCATCCCTCTTGAGGCCTAGTGGATCATCTTCCTTCCAATGCAAGGGGAAATAGGCCTAAGCATCCTAGCTTGTCCATTATACCTATTACATTGGTTTTCATGTCGAATAACAAAATGACAAAATCTAGTCCAAGCCCACAAATTAGTTTGCTTTCACCTGTGAAGATAGAATAGCAAAAACTTCAATCCATGACAAAAAAAAATCCATTTCCATTGGCCAAAACCATCCACGAACTATGATCACTATCCTGAAGATAGCCTCTTAAAGGGTATATCCAAATATGGCTATGCCTATCCAGATAAAATTAGTATACTTGTTCCCTGTCTGAACCCATATCAACATCAAATATGGTAGAGATATCCTAGAGAACCAGGTAATATAGCCATACCAAAAAGTAAAGGAAAAAAAGGATTAAAATACTATACTACATTTAAGTATGACTAGGAATGGATATTAGAAATGCTCTACCTTATTTATTCATACAAAAGATGAAGAAGATCACATACATATGTGTTGAAAATAAGGATTTCAATGTTTGAAAAGGAAGGTAGATGCACAAAACGCAAGATAATTATTCATCAACAACTGCGTACACTTTAAATGGCATATAATAGCATCTTACAAATAGTTTCCTCATATGAATTTTTGTACACAACAAGAAGAATATCAAAAAAGCATACAAAAAATGAACCATTAGAAAGTAATTTTGAGTGAACCTCCTTTGTGCATCCTCAATTGATGCCATCTTTGGTACACCACGTTGACGAGCCAAGTAGTTGCAGGTGACCACTAAAAACTTCTGATAATGAACAAAACACAAAACTGTCAGCAATGTGTCACATTGCTAAGAGATTGTTCTTGATTAACATCAAAACTTTATTGGTGGTTCCCAAGCCACTGTAACTAGAAGTTAGAAGTTTCAATGAAATGCATGTCACTTATACAATTTAAAATGCAACAGAGGTAAGAAAACTATAATAAAATATATGTTCTAACAAGATCATCTACTAAAACCAAATAAGTTAAAGTAAATACACGTTACAGAATTGCGATAGACTATAACACTTTACAATAGAATTAGGATCCAGGTGGAAATAAAAGACAAAATAGTTAGAACTGCTCTGAACAACTTGCCAATACAATTTTAAAGAACATTAAATTTAAATATCCATATTGTGTGAACAAACAAGCTAAGCTTTTAGCATCAAGTAGATTTACTAGCAGCTAAGTTGTGACCAGAATGTAAGCTTCAAAATTATTTACGCGGTGTTTGTTTATGCCGACAACAATAGGCAAACTTGAATTGCCGTGCAATGCAATTCTACTCAAGCTTTACAAGAATAATTGTGCCTAGATCAGAACTGAACACAATGAAAAGGGTGACATCCTATGGCTATGTATAAACCTCCCAAGAAGGACAATTATAGAATAGCCAGGACCAAAGCATTCTTCATTCTCCCCATAAAAGTCAGGCTTGCCAATCTGTGCCTCGCTCACCTATGCACTTTCTAGTCATTTTTGTTGTTAAGGATTTAGTAGCCGTGTGAGAGGTCATTTACCGGTGATGATCTGCTGTGAATTTTCTCAGAAATATATTTGTAAAGATGGGCTGTGATGATTCTTGCCTCTCTGTTTTATTCTGGAGCTGCAGAGATGATACTGTTTTTTTTAGTGGTTCTTATTGAGAAGAGGTTCATCATTCTTCAGTTATTGGTTCTGGCTGTCATAGTATGTCTCTCCTTCATGCTCATGTTTGTGCCTTCATCGTGTTCATGTTGTCTTCTATGTTTCTTGCGGGAGATGTTTCTTTCATATTTTACTTGTATCTTTCTCATTGTCAAGTTAGCACGACATGGCATTGAAAATGTGTTGAGGTGTCTCATGTTGTATATCTGACGTGGTTCTTAATGGATATCATCCACTCTCTCTAATGTGTGTGCATTAAAGTCGTCAGTTTCAATTATAACGGTTTTTGTCTCTTCGTGTGACAATGTGGAGTCTCTTCGTATTCTTGGCAGTACTATCCAAGATGAGCGGCGGAAGCAGAGAAACCTGAATCGCCATGAAATCGCCTGAATCGCCGGTTTGGCGATTCGATTCAGGCCTGCCGATTTTTTATGAATCAATGAATCAGATTGCCGATTTCATCGGGATGAATTGCATGAATCGCCGATTCAGCGATTCATCCAAAAATTCGCGTGAATCACCTGCGTGAATCGCCAAAAATCGGCCGCAGGTTATCTTCTCAACAGAATAAGACCGTGGATTTCTGAAGTTTGATTGTGTATAGTTGAGGTTTTGATTTTGGGATCAGTTGCTCACATGATGGTTGAAATCTTGCCATGCAATTAGGGTTATGCTTTTTGTTTCTGTTTGTAATCCTACCAACCTATTTCAGGTCATAAGTGATCATTGAATAAAAGGGATTTTCTTTGTTGTTTGTGTCATTTTTTCAGTGGTTCTATTAGGCACAAATGTTGCTTGCATTATCTATACTAACATATCTGATTTTTCTTAGAAGATTAAAGCACTCAAATAGTAAATTTTGCAGTTTGTTGCCGATACTTATAGTTAAACTAAATCCTAAGAAGTCTAGTTCGTCCCTGGACCCCCCCGGACTAGGTCAAGTTCGAACATGGGCCCGCCGAACTTGGGCCCGCTGAAAAATAACTCTCAGTGCCTAGACCCCTCAAGGGGCGCTGCCCCTTGACCCCGTCTTGGGGGCTTTGCCCCCAAACCCCCATTTAATAATTTGGGATGGAAACTGCGCCGATAAAAGTGGGGAAAAATTAACCTTCGAGTCTTATTAGGCTCCATATAGAAGATGATGATGATGGAGAAGAAGAATATCAATAAATTGTTAATCCATTAGTTGAACTTCAAACATTGATACTTGAACTGATGTTATGATTTAATTTTAATGTTTTGAATCTTTGATGTGTTGTGAGGTTTTCACACCATCGCCCCATTGTA
>MU226068.1:8002023-8013328 GCA_018584345.1 Thuja plicata | reverse complement strand
CATTGCATCTATGGAGGTAGCGCCGCTGGCAAGCTTTCATTAGGTTTGATCCCCGTCCATTTGCTAATCTTTCCATTCCATAGGAGTAGTAGCAAAGTAGTAAGTAGTTTAGTAGTTGGAGTTTGATAAGCAAAGTTGGAAGTGATATAAATTAAGGAGAAGAAATCAATTGAGTATACATTGCAAAGCTAGATTCCATCATCATCATAGCAAGAATCTGATATCCTTGAATGAACAACGTAAGCTCGCCTACGTGATTAACTAGCAAATCACATTAATATAACTGAGTTAGGATCCACAGGTGTAAGGAACCTTGGAGTTTTTCTCATGTTCTTCATGAGTATTTACTTTTCAAGAGAGGGTTGAGTGTTTGATATCCTGTATCAAGTATTCGATTCCTATATGTTATGTAGTGGTACAAAACTGACATCAACAGTTTCCTCCCAATGCCTACCGCCAGCAGAATCGAGTCAGTGGTGGGATTGTCTTTTTGTTCCTCGGTCGGCTTGCCATTGTCTTGGTCGATTGTGCTATTACCATCTATGTTGGTAATGTCAACCTTCAATTGTGGCATGGTATCCAGAAGGTTTGATACCCGTATGAGTACGGTGGCTTGCAACATCTATCTCATGATGGCTTTTTCGAACTCCAACCACAAGGGAGTATTGGCAGTGTCATGTGAGGTTCTTTGTTCCTATTTCATTGCCCGTTCAATATTGGCCTTGGCTTCCCGTAGTCTTTCCTTCTCCATATGGGGTCAGGGTATGTTGCTTTCTTGGTCTAATGTCTGGTGGTTGACAATACCTCCTCCTTGGTGTTTTTTATGTCCAGCATATTTCCTCCCTTCTGCTTCAGGCAGTCAGTGTCCCCATGGTTCCCCGTACCACACCATTTGCACAACAGACTTCCACTACCCTGCCTGCTCTGACAATCCCGTGCGAAGAGACCCACTCATTGCATCTCTGACATTAGATCATGGGTCATCCCTTCGTGTCGTATTAGATTCGGCTTCTAGGTGTATTATTGTTTCAACTTTTTATTGTTCTTGTTGTTGTTCCCTCGTCGGTCATTGCGGTATCCACCCAGCTACATTATTGTTGGTGGGTGGCCTTGGTGGTGTGGTTAGTGGGTCGCCTACTCCCCTTGGGTGAAAAGCACTTGTGTGTTGTTGGCCTTCAAGTTGTACAGGCATTCCTTAATGGAATGTATCAATACTTGACAGATGTCACAAAAGGATTTCTTTGGGCAATCCCCCTTCATGTGGCCTTCGACTTTGCAGTCGTTGCACCACAACTCCTTGTCATCCTTGGTACCTTTTTTTTTCTTTTTTGGCCCTCAACTCCATCATCCGCATCATGTCTCTTCTCAAGGCTTGTATGGTATTAGATTCTTCGTCATTGCTTTCATTTGTGTTATCATCATCATTGGCCTTCTTCCCTTGGGATGTTTTGCTCTCACTCTCAATATCCATTTCCCGATTGTAGGCATCAGCGTATGAAGAGGGGGGCACCACCTTCATTTTCTTCCACAAAGAAGGGATCAACCCTTCAATAAACCATCTCTTTTTCAATCCAGCCAACACTCTCAATATCCATTTCCCGATTGTAGGCATCAGCGTATGAAGAGGGGGGTACCACCTTCATTTTCTTCCGCAAAGAAGGGATCAACCCTTCAATAAACCATCTCTTTTTCAATCCATCGGTTGGCTGGTTTTCGAATTTGTCGAGCAACTCTCGGAGCCTACGATTGTAGGCCCATACATTCTCATTTTTTCCTTGTTTTGTGTTATAGATTTCTGCTCCTATTTCATTGTCATCTCGTTTAAGTTTGAATTCTTCTTTGAATGTTCTCTTCGGGTTGTTCCAAGTTGTTTTGCATCCTCTTGGTAAGTCTGTGTACTAGTCGATGGCAAATCCCCATAAGGTGGCAGCGAATGCCTTCAACCAATAATCCTGGTCATCTTCACCATTGGCCTCCCATATTATCACACAAATCTTACAATGGCGTATGAGGTCCTTTAATCCATCCCTTGTAAATTTGGGGAGCTTTTGCTTCTCCAGGGTGTTCACCATCTTTCTTGCTCAGTCAGCATCACGTGTGTCGCGCCAGAATCGAGTCTCTTTCTTGACGTCCATGTGCCTCGCTTGCACTCTCGGCCATGTGCGAGCTCTCGACATGTCCACCCATGTCATCCACACCTTGGTCACCTCCCTCATGCCTATACTCGCTCCTCCCTGGAGCTTTGGTTTCGGCCCCCCTATCCTTGACTCCTCTGATATGAATAATTTTTCAATGCCCAACAGAGTGTTCTCAAATAATTCAGCTACTTCACTCTCGAGGTTTCTCTCTACGTTGTCTTTGTTGCGTGCGAAGTGCATTAATGGATCACTCTGTGTGGAGATGGACTCTGAGTCCTCCTCGTCTATCACTACTTGTACAGACAGATTATTCACCTAGTCGGCAAGATCCTCTCCTACCTCATCGGGGAGTAGTAAGCTTCTGGCAATCTCCTCCCACTCGCACCACATACATTGTGCCCCCCTTCCCTACCAGTTGGCTCTCGCCTCTCTCTACTTCGACTTCGACTGACACTACGACTTTTGCTTCGTGGTGGGCTTTGAGATTCTTCAACGATTCTCTGTAATCATCATTGCCTTTCACTTTGCTCCCTGATTCGGAGAGATCTTCTCACTAATGCTTTTCCTTCTCTCTCTCTCCTTTCTCTCTCCTGGTATGTCTTCTTTTGTCTTAGTTTGGCAAAAGGGGCATTAATTGGTGGAATTATCGAAGGTACAGCGTTTGTTTGTGTCACGCTCTTTCTCCTCCCTTTAGTTCCTTTCCTCATACCATTGTAGTATTTGTTGTCGGCGTTGCTCCCGTTGTGTCTCCTCGTGTCGTTCTTGTAATTCAATCAAATTGCAAGACAACCTTGGAAGACTTCCTAGAAGATCATAGACTACAGTTTGCACTATGGAGTTCATCGCGTACCGTGCCTGCAAGGACCACTCTCTCCCGAGCCTCCCTCTACACGTACTAATCGACCGAAACTTCCCACGTGTGCACCAAGTCCTTCGTCAATTGATCCTCTCGAGTTTCTTGCTTGTTGTCCTCGATGTCACTGTCGTTCACTGGCACTTGTTCGAACATGCAGCCCATTACTTCGCCATCTCGCATGGCTTTCCTTTAGGTTCGATTGGGCAATAGCGCCAAAATGTTTACTCCCTTCGAGGTATGTAATTAATACTCAAAGCAAACAGAAATATAAACAAAATACAAAGAACATAAAAATTCAGGTAGAACACATAACACAATAAATTGGCAGAGAGATATAACTTTTCATTCCATTTAATGTCTATACAATGCTAGCTTGTTCTCGGTACCATTTCACAATATAAAGCACTCGACGGTTGGTTAAGAGTGTCAACCGTTGGTTCCCTACAACTACCTGAGAACTTATTTGTCATTACATTGCCTTTACATAACAAAACATAATTTATAAAAATTGGCGAAACTACCGCCAACAAATAGCATGATTTAAAAGAAGAAAGAAGCAATTTTGGCTAAGGATAATCAATTGGACTTATATTAGCAGTATATTAAGTCCATTGTCATGTGGAGGTGGAACACTGTGAACACTCCACTTCATATGGAAGCCTTTGCACCAAATCCAAAATGGTATGAGCCCAAGCCTGAAAGGTCCCCTCCTTGTGATGATGACGAGGTGAGACGTGGGTTTATGAAGGCCCTTCAAAAGATGATTCACCTAAGCAGTCTAGTATACTTCGTGAATAATGGATTACCCTCTCAAATCTTGATGATCCAAACTTCAGGACACCAGAGGCGAAGATGGATAGAGCAGTAATGGCACAAAAAAATCTTATTGGATGGTGGCAATGGCATGGGTCAGATGCACCGAAGTTGAGGACACTTGCCATTTGCCTCCTCTCACAAATTGCTAGTTCCTCTACTGCAGAGAAAAATACTTCTAGACAAGCAGAAAAGTTGTGCATAGTGCTTTGCAACATAGGGATTGTCAGACTGCAGAGTATCGACAGAGTCCAGCTTTACGGTGGGAAAGTAATCCCGAAGACGCCGCCCAAGTTGATGAGGACGACACACGGGAAGGATTGGTTCGGATTCCGTAGGATGATGCAACCTTTGAGTTTGAGGCTCTCAGTGGCAGTGACACTGATTTTGATAAAGATTAGGGGCAGCAGCATACTACCTTTGTTTTACTTTTGAGTTTTGACTTTAAGACGTTGAGTCTTTTCATTTTGAGACTTTTGACATTATATGATAAATTGATGCAATGATATATGATATGACACTTTTCATTTTGTTGAAAGTTGCAGCCTTTGGGTATTTTGATATTCATTATTCATGCATATTGACAGTGATCCCAGATTCAATGAATTATATCTATGAGTATGAATGTATGAAATTGAAATTTGAACTCTCGTTTCAAGTGTCAACTCAATTGATATGTATAATGTATATGTCTATGATGAATGAAGTTATATTTATCAATGTTATCATATGAATATATTTGAAATTTCAATTTTCCCTATTTTTTATATAGCCATCCCTGTCGTCCCCTAAAATGGAAAAAAAAGAATCCGTAGAAACCCATTTCCCCGTCCCCCCATCCCTAAAACTAAGGGTTATGTAGCAATATACCCATGACTTGCTGAAGAAATGTTAAATTTAAGTGTAATAAACAAACGTATTTTTAATTTTTATGTATGAGAAGTTGTGTCCAACAATCATACCAACCATAAGTGCTTTCCATTTGTAAGTTTTCCACTGGCAATGACAAGCCTCATCACTAATGAAAGGCAATAATAAGAGCACAAACATCGACTTTGATACAAATGAAAGTGCTTTGCGTTCTCCAAAATTGTGTGTAGTGGTCACATCGGTAGATAACTGATAAAGTGACTTGATTGTATATACAAACATGTGAAGTGTGTCTGTGCATGTCTTTGTGGTTGTATGTTTTTAATTAAATATTCCAAGTAGTTTTACAGACACAAGGTAATAGAATACAATGCAAAAAAGGAGACGATTAAGGTCTAGTAGATATATATTAGCAGAAACTACAAACACAAATTATCCACTGAAAAATCATGACATGTGACTTAATATAATGCTACAAATTTCAAATTAGTGAACGTGTTGCATGTTTCTCTCGGTATCTTCCCTTTGTAGATACCATAGAAAAGTACAGCAGAATTTTCCACTAATTTATATCATAAAATGTATTTCAAAAAGAAAAGCATTTGTTTCATTTGAACTAGGAAAAGCACCTGTGTAATTCCAACTGGTCGATCTCTCAAGCGTGGGTTTTTAAGTACTTCAGTCTGTGCATAAAAACAGTCCACATCCTGCACATCGAAACATGGAAAAAATTACTTGCATAATACTAAAAAAAAGGATCTCAAGAAACATATGTTGGCCTGGCATTGTGTTTAATAGTCCATACAACCTTTGAAAAGTTTATTCGGGAAACAGTACTTTGACCTTTGAAAAGTTTATTCGGGAAACAGTACTTTGACAAAGGATTCATTGTTTTTAATATTTTGTTTATACAGCATTACAATCAACCTCCTATAAATCATGGAAGAATTTACTCACACAATACTGATAAAAAAAAGATCTCAAGAGTCATATCTTGGCCTTGCATTGTGTTTAGCAGTCCACACAATCTTTGAAAAGTTTATTTGGGAACCAATACTTCGACAAAGGATTCATTATTTTTTATATTTTGTTCATATAGCATTACAGTCAACCTCCTAGAAATCCAAGAATTTCTAAAAAGTTGATGAGAAGTAGGTTCACGTGATGAACTTGGACACCCTTCTCAAAGATAATGCAATGGCTAGGACAAATCAATGCTCAACATGAGCATTCCAAAACAGTAGCCTTTCAGAAAAATGATTGATTTCTCCATACAATATAAAAAACGCAATATTATTAATTTATTACCACATTATTAATTATTAATATCACTTACAACATTCGATCTCACACACAGCAAAGCGAATAAGACAATCAGCATTCAATTAACGCATAGCAATCATAAAGGAGAAACATCAATTACAAAATCAACAGCATCGAATTAGGTTGCCACAAATAGAATTAAATTTTTACTTCAGCATTTGATCAAGTCATAGAAAAATAATTGTACCAATGGATACAAAGACAAATTCTTCTAAAACGAATAGAAGACCCCATTCAATTTAGCAAACACAATATATCAGATCAAGACAAAACTTAGTTCTTGGCAACTAAGTAGAGGTATTTTAATTGGATAATAATTGTTTAAGTTTGCTAGAAATTAAGAACAAGACCAAAGCCATTCTTGGTGAAGGCTGATCAAAGGACATTCTTGGTGGATGTTGAGATTCCTAGAAAGGAATTAAGGCAGAGATTTCAATATCTTTGAAGGGGCAGCATATACTGATAGATGTTAATAAAATATGCATATGTGAGGAGGGATACACCTTTGTGGGTATCCATAAGGCTTGGGAAGAGGTGGAATCTCTTCCCAAGGCTTATAAGGATAGATATACCAAATGAGGGTTATCCATAAGGCCTTAGGAGAGACGAGTCGTAATAAGATGGTAGAATATGTTAAGTTTTAAACCAGAAATAGATGAACAAATAAAAATGACAAACACTAGAGACTTATCCTGAGAAAACTCTCCTTACCGAGAGTGAAAAACCCAGCCCACAAAAGAAGTTCCTTTGTTGAAATCTTGAAGGCAAATACAATATTTATGACTTTCAAAGTCAATCAATTTCTGAGATACAGATGAACAGCATTAACTCCTTTTAATGAATCACAATAACCATAGTCTCTTGAGACTCACCAAATGAACACAAGAATATAAAGCTTAACACACACTACGATCACATAGATCGAAATCCTTCCTTAAAACGAAAGACAATTATGTCTTCCTTAAATTAAACTAAACACAGTTCTAACATGAATAATATCGAACACAGTTTATTACAAAGTAATATCTCCGAAAACCGCATATCATCAACACTGAACATAGAATAAATATTCAAACCCGAAAACTTCTTCAAAGCACGGCACTCACTTTGTCCTTCATCCACCGCTACAAAGAAAGAATGACCACGTTCATAGAAGGCCCGCGAGTCTTGGAAAACCGACTCGTACAAACGCGTGAGCCAGTAGATGAAAAGACGTCGAGCGCTAAGGAAAGAACGGACGTCAAAAGACATGGAGGCAATCAAAGATGCCAAGTCAGCAGCGGCCAAGAATAACGCTTCCAAGACACGAAAGGGAAATAATAAATGAAATATGAACTTAGAAGAGAAGCCGAGTCAAGAAGAACTTCAAAAGGCAACAACTCGATAGCACACAAAAGCTTCTGAAGCATAGAAGATGCAATGTACTCATAACATAGCCAGTAGAAGAAGCTTCAGTAATGAAGAAGCTCTACCGCAGCCACTCATGTTTTAAGACTCCTTCTTAGCAAGAGAGAGTTCTTCACTTAGTCACCTCAAGACAAGAGCATCTAGCTGAAATCAAAGAAATGTCAACAAAATCTCATCATAGATTTTTCAAAACAAAATTTTTATCTCAGCATAACAATATTCACCATAGCTACTCCTAGAGGGTGAGAAATCACAATAAAAGTCATAGTCACACATATGACTTCCACCATGGCTACTCCCAGAGGGTGGAAACAAGGGATTTCACCTCGAACTTCTCTCACAAAGAAGAACTCATTAACAAGGGATTGCACCTCGACCTTCTCTCGCAGAGAAGAACTCCTTAACAAGGGATTGCACCTCGAACTTCTCTCGCAGAGAAGAACTCCTTAACAAGGGATTGCACCTCGACCTTCTCTCGCAGAGAAGAACTCCTTAACAAGGGATTGCACCTCGAACTTCTCTCACAAAGAAGAACTCATTAAGTATATAACAAGAATCACTGAAGCTGAGACTCTTTCTCAGCAAGAGCAACATTCTCTACAATACCAAGCTTTTCTCTGAAATAACATAACTTCACCCTTGGAAGTGGCTTGGTTAGAATGTCTGTAGTCTGCTCCTCTGTAGAGATGTACTTAAGTTCAACTGCTTTCCTTTGAACCATGTCTCTCAAATAGTGATACTTGATTTCCACATGTTTAGTTCTGTCATGAAAGACAAGATTAACCGAAAGCTTCACACAGCTTTGGTTATCACAAAATATCACTGTAGGATCCAAAGGCTGTCCAAACAAACCTGCAAACAGTTTTCGAAGCCACATAGTTTCTCTTGCAACCACACATGTTGCAACATACTCTGCTTCAGCTGTACTTTGAGCCACACAAGATTGTTTCCTGTTGCACCAAGAAACTACAACTGAACCTAGACTGAAACAACATAATGAAGTACTCTTTCTATCAGGTACACAACCTGCCCAATCTGAATCAGTAAAGCCTAGTAAGTTCAGTTCTTTAAATGAAGAGTATTTTAGGCCAAAACCCATTGTACCACGAACATATCTCAATATATGCTTTGTTGTCACAAAATGAAGTTGCCTTGGTTCACACGTGAACTGACTTAAGGTATTTACTGCATAACAAATATCAGGCCTTGTGTGATGTCCCCGAATTAGCAGTTGTCTGTGGGATAGGATTGTTAGCCCATCATAGCGACCCTCGTGGGCTAATGCTTTGTTTTGAGGGTCTATTAGAGAGGACTTACTATTTTGGGTAAGTCACCCTATGCCAATTTCTATTTTGGGATGATGGATTTCAGTGTTTCAGTGTTAGTGTATCGCGGGATGAGATCAAAGTGATGCATTCAGTCTTCTTTATTTAATTAATGATGAAATTATAAGTTATATGATTGATATTAATGATATCTTATGTTTTAATGATACTTTATGATTATTATAGTTAAATATCATTATACAATTTATATCCTAAGTCCTAATGAAGGAAGGCTTTTAAGTTATGAGAAGTGTCTGCTTGAAGATATGAATTCGAGCCTTGTAGAGGAAGATGCCTCTTGGATATAAGACTTCCGAAACATTTGAAGGACATCATCTTATGCCATTTTATGAATTTGCGAATTGAAGAATTGGTTAAGGGTTTCAGAATTTGAGCATATTGAATTGTGAATTCAATATGTTGTTTCAGCACCTTAAATTGGATCATTAGTATCCAGTGAATCGTGTTAAGTTTAATTGTTGTTTGAGCTTTGCATTGTTCTCGTGGTTACGAATTACAAGAGGCTGCGGTTGAAATTCAGTAATCAATATATCGCGGGTGGGAGGAAAAGATTTGGAAGTCTGACTTGGCGTCTTTCTTCATAGTTTCCAGCCGCCTTAATGCCACTAGCTGCCTTTGCACCTAAAGCGTGGAGGAAATGAATTCGAAGTGATGTATAGATGCCACGGGTAGTGTTAAAACAGTGCGGCCAGCATTTATTTGGAACTATATAAGGTAGCATTTTACAATCTCTCTAATTAATGATCACTGGTTATTTCCAAAGGATTGTAATGTCGTATAGTTTGACATAGTCCTTGTAATTGTTTCAAAGAATTAAATCTTTCCTGGCAGAATTTCTATTTGATTTTAAATGTTGAAAAAATGTTTAAAAAAAAGGTTTTATATTTGTTTCAAAAGCGAAGTGTTGTTTATATTATCTTGTGGAGTAAATTTGGTTCGAGTTTATAAAGAAGAGCCAGGCAAGCTCTTTACAGTGGTATCAGAGCATTTTTCTTGCCAGCCTGCAGGGAAGTGGGATTTGTTTAAAAATTTAATGCAGAGAGATAGATACATTCCAGGCTTCCATTACGCTCGCAGAGGGAGAAATTCTCCTCCGCCTGGTGATCGGGGACAGGGAAATATGGAAGGAAGAATTCCAGATAACACAGGTTTTGATGAAGATGGAGAAGCTAGGACAGTGTTTAGGAATATTGCGCGTAGCTAGCAGGACTTGGCAGTTGGTCAACAGCAGATGGCTAATGTATTACAGAATTTGTTTGACACCCTCCAGCGCATTACACTGCCACACGATCAGGGTAGGGACAGGGATGCACGGAGTATTTTAGTGAGTTCTCACAAGTCCAGAGTTGATTTGACAAGAACACATGATAGGCCTCTACGTCCTACCTTCTTGAGACCTGAGATCGATGTTGTTAATTTCGATGAGGAAGTTTCTTTTGCTGACGATTTATTAGCTTTGCACACTGAGTGGGATGCTTTACCACCTGAGGTAAAGCGACATCTTAATTTTGACAGGTTCATGACTCGGAAGAGAGAACGTTCTAAAGGTAGAACTGATGGGAGACAGAGACGGGTGAATCATGAATTGAAACAGGCAACCAGCAAATTGACGTTGACACACTTTGATGGGAGTGGGAAGATGACAGCTAGAGCTTGGATTCACAAGCTCGACAGTTATTTGACTTTACGTTCTATGTCTGAGGAGGATGCCATCAGGTTTGTTGTTTTGCATTTAGATGGTATAGCCCATGACTGGTGGTACCATGGGTTGGTCTCTCTACATTATGATCAAATCGTATCCTACCAGGAGTTTGTGGATGGTTTGGTAGAGCGTTTTGATCAAAAGAATCCAGAGACTTATTTTTGGGACCTTGCTCAGCTCAGACAGACCGGTAGTTTGGATTTTTTTATTGTTGAGTTCTTGCGACTCTCTGTCATGGTTCCTAATATGACAGAGAGACGATTGGTTATGTTGTTCACAGAGGGATTACAGGAACCCTTAAGAGGGTGGCTTAGAGCATTTGATCTTCAGTTCTTGCAAGGGGCCATCAAGAAAGCTAAGAATATGGAGTTTGCAGCCTCTAAAGGGCAAGCGCAGCCTAAATCTACTACTTTATCCCCAAATGAGGTACATCCACCAGCGGTTGATGAAAAGAAGAAATTTGTTGGAAAATATGATGAGGCGACTTGTGAGGATTTGAGGAGACAACTGTGTTTTTGGTGCAAGGAGCCTTTTAACAGAGAGCACAATTGTCTCTTAAGGCCCAAGAGTAAGGCAAACCGTTCTATGTGGGTGTACTATGATGAGGTTGAGGCTGAGACTACTCATCAGCTTGCTGATTCAGTTATTGATGAGGGCCAGAGGGTTTCTGTAGAGTTTGGTCCTGATGCCAAACTATCTCCTATAGTGTTGTCCACTGCTGTACCACTTCCCACTGCTTTCAGACTGAGGGGATTAGTGGAAGGACAACCTTGTATTGCTATATTGGATACTGGAGCTACACACAATTTCATTCATGAGAGAGTTGCTAGTCAATGTGGTCTTCAGGTTG
>MU226068.1:7967723-7992021 GCA_018584345.1 Thuja plicata | reverse complement strand
AACCAACTTCATTCGTGGACATGGCGTTGGGAGATAGTCGCGCACCAAAGGCAAAAGATTGGCTGCAGGAAGGAATAGATATCCTAAGATCACTCCGGGAGAATCTCCTACGGGCTCAGAATCAACAAAAAATGTATGCTGACAAGCATCTCATTGAGAGGAGTTTTGAAGTGGGAGACCTGGTGTTCCTTCGATTTCAGCCATACCGACAGTCGTCCCTGAAGGCATCCAGGAAGGAGAGATTGAGGCCACGTTTCTACGGGCCTTACCGCGTTTCCAAACGGGTGGGTGAGGTTGCCTATGAACTGGATCTACCCAAGGGAAGCAAGATTCACAATGTATTTAATGTTTCTTGCCTGAAGAAGGCGGTGGGGCAACATGTCACTGTGTCTAAAGATTTACCACCCCTCAACGATGAAGGGAAGTTAGTTCTGGAGCCGGCTCAAGTCATTACCACCCGAGAGAAAAAATTGAGGACTCGCACAGTCAAAGAATTTCTAGTATGTTGGAAGATGCTACCTGGGAGGGCGAGCAAATTCTGAATCATCTGAATCTACAATTGCTTGAGGACAAGCAATCTTTGGGACGAGAGGACTGTAATGTCCCCGTTATTAAATAAATAAAATAAACTTGTATTTGGGTTCCAGTCGATTTAGCTTATCCTGGACCCATCTTTTATTTTAGCATAGGTGTTAGTGCGTCGTGTCGGCTTTATTTGTACACCTCGGGAGTTTGTCCAACGGGTATTTATGACCGGCGTGTAGGATGTATTTCTCAAGTTGAGTTTTGATATTTGCTTGTAATTCTGAATTCCTGCTGGAATTCTATTGTATGCCATTTCGAAGGTGAAAGATCCTCCCTAGTTGGTATTTGCAGTTTCGGTGGGATTCAACCCTCACCCTACTCTATCTGTTCTCTATTCGGATCTGGCGAATCTGAAGTACTATCAATTGGTTATTGTTATCTCTTCTCGCAAGTATCGATTTGATCTTCATTGTGGATTGCATTAGTTCTTTATTTCATTCTGGTTCGAAGACACATTTCATTCCCCGCAGGCATCTCCCTCCAGACATCCTCGAACACCTTCCAACAGTTACCGTACGACCTCCTTCCTGTCGCCACCGTACGGCCTTCCTGTTGCCACCGTACAGCCTTCTATTCCAACCGTGCGGCCACATCCCTTCCTCCGTACAGACCTTCTGTCCACTGTACAGCTTACAGTTTCAGGCGCCAGGAGTTAGGAACTTCATCACTAACACGCCAGGGGCTCGGGAACATTACATCCTCTAGCCATTTTAACATGAAGAAGTTGACGACGAAGGGCTAGAGCTCTACTAGTGTTGTTCAATTCATAAACGTCATTCAATGTCTGAAACATATCTTTAGCTGAATTCAACTTAGAGATAATAGGAACAAGATGATCTTTCACTGAATCAATCAAAATTTTCTTGGCCATGATTTTGTTCTTTTTCCATGTACCTTTCTCAGCATCTCCATAAGGTTTAGGAACATTGGAATTAACATGGTCAAGAAGATCATTTTCCTCAAGTGAGATCAAAATTCTAAACTTCCATGAGGAAAAGTTAGAAGAACCATCCACTCTATCCTCCACTTTCAGACCGTTCACCATTGAGGCTAGCTGAATCAAAATCACAGAAAGGAATAAGGAAATAACAACTATTTCTAGTACTGGATCGATTTCTTAAACATGGCTCTGATACCATGTTAAGTTTTGAACCAGAAATAGATGAACAAATAAAAATGACAAACACCAGAGACTTATCCTGGGAAAACTCTCCTCACCGAGAGTGAAAAACCCAACCCACAAAAGAAGTTCCTTTATTGAAATCTTGAAGGCAAATACAATATTTATGACTTTCAAAGTCAATCAATTTATGAGATATAGATGAACAACATTAACTCCTTTTAATGAATCACAATAACCTCAGTCTCTTGAGACTCGCCGAATGAACACAAGAATATAAAGCATAACACACACATAGATCGAAATCCTTCCTTAAAACGAAAGACAGTTATGTCTTCCTAAAATTAAACTAAACGCAGTTCTAATATGAATAATATCGAACACAGTTTATTACAAAGTAATATCTCCAAAAACCGTGTATCATCAACACTGAACATAGAATAAATATTCAAACCCGAAAACTTCTTCAAAGCACAGCACTCACTTTGTCCTTCATCCAGCGCTACAAAGAAAGAATGATCACGTTCATAGAAGGCCCGCGAGTCTTGGAAAACCGACTCATACATATGCGTGAGCCGATAGATGAAAAGACATCGAGCGCTAAGGAAAGAACAGAAGTCAAAAGACATGGAGGCAGTCAAAGATGCCAAGTCAGCAGTGGCCAAGAAGGAACGCTTCCAAGACACGGAAGGGAGATAATAAATGAAATATGAACATAAAAGAGAAGCCGAGTCAAGAAGAACTTTGAAAGGCAACAGCTCGATAGCACATGAAAGGCTTCTGAAGCGTAGAAGACGCAATGTACTCATAACATAGCCAGTAGAAGAAGCTTCAGTTATGAAGTTGTACCGCAGCTACTCATGCTTTAACAAAATAGCTTGAGGACCGTTCTAGATTGGTCATGAGGCAACTAGAGCCCCTGGAGGTCCTCCCCCAAATAACTAGGAACCTGATTACGAACTCTCCCTAAGGATTAGGTGGGAATCAGCATGGGACTTAGATATACATGACTTTCATTTATGGATATATATATGTATATTTTGTATGGAATCTACTAACACCAATGCAAGTTTATTCATCAAGGAATAAGACAATACTCAACATCGGATGAGGGGACATTACAAGTTGCCTTAAATCATAATTGCAACAGATTAGGGTTATGGTTTACCAAATAAATGGTCTCTTTAATTATGTATTTCGTAACTTGAATCCTGCATTCACCACATGAACACAAAGCCAACAAATGAATGGATATATATGTGTATATACATATATTCAATAATGCAAACATTATTCATAAATAAATCAAGGATTAGAGTAAAGAGAATATTACTATACAGTACTTGAGTTATATGTGAACTCCAATTATAGAAGATGTGGAGTAAGGATGCATTGTAGGGTGCCCTATGATCAAAATTCTCCCTCCATGATGTCCTCCATTCTTCTATGATTGGAGTTAACTATGATTCACCAAAAGTCTCCCAACATAGGATTTGGGAGGTACTTGCAATAGGGTGCCCTTAGCGGTTTTCCCTCAATCAAAATGCGATAGGGTGCCCTCATAGTTGCTCTACCTTAACTGTCACTGCAATAGGGTGCCCTTAGCAGTTCTTCCTTAATCATAGTGCAACAGGATGCCATCATAGCTGTTCTCCCTTAATTACCACTGCAATAGGGTGCCCTTAGGGGTTCTCCCTTGATCAAAATGCAATAGGGTGCTCTCATAGATGTTATCCCTTAACTGCCACTGCAATAGGGTGGTGTCCTTAGCATTTCCCTCAATTGCAGACTCCCTCCCATTTCCTTGTGACAGACTATTGTCAGATTAAGTTCATACCTTAATGTTTATTAACAAACCAAGATGCACTATACAATCACATAGATAATTTAATCATTATTTCTGCATTACCCAAAATAGAATAATATTAACTCCCTAAGTTCAGATCTAATTACTGATTATTATCTCCCTGGTCTGGAGAATTTGATCTGCTGAAGGAAACCTCCAATGATGGGGCTCTCTATAACAAATAGGCGTATTAACTACCAAAGTACAAATGAAAAGCATTTAACACCAATTCCTTCTTGAATATATTCAAACTTATTTCTAGTCAAAGATTTTTAGGCATATGTAATCTGTTTAATAGATGGTGTCTAAAGGTAGATTAAAAGCAGCAAAATTTTGTTAATAGATAATTTTAATGGTTTTAATCTGTATGGAAAATTAATCATTTGGGGAAAAGTGACCATACAAATTTTAGTTCTCGTTGCCCTGCCAGGTACCTAGGAGATAATTTTTTGATACTATGGGATTATCTTAATCTCCACTCTGTCTGCTTTCTAGAAGTTTGGGAAATCTCTGCAATAGGTGTATTGGCTGGGTTTGGTCTTCTCCGGAAATTTGTGATGATTCAGAACCCAGTGGTAGTGAAATAATAAAGAAAAATAAACCTTATCGGAAGGGTCTACAAGAGACTCCTCGAATGAAAATTTGGCTGACTCAAAAATGGTCCTTTTTCTTATAGTGGGCTTTAAAGCTACTTCCAAAACCGGGTTTTTCTTCCCCGAGAAATCGTATGTTGTTTCCATGATGTCAAATGGGAATCTCAATTTTCCATGTATGAAGCTACCAATAAGCTCTGGCCCTACAATTGCCAAAACCACCGTCAAGCATAAAAATAACGATATGAAACAGGCACATTGGTACAACCTTGGTCGTTGTTCCGTTTGCAGAAAAAAAGAAATGAAACCATTTATTAGAAGCTAAGAGTAAAACTAGTTACAAAGTAGGCGATGATACGACTGCAATCTACTTGTGGGACAGAATGCTCTCCCATGCTCCACAATTTAACTTCGCCAAACTTCAGCAGAGAATAGGTGGGATGAAAGATTACAAATCCGCGCGCACATATAGTAGGTTTATGTCCCGCGTTGATTCATATATTAAAATTTGTTTTTCACCAAAAGAGTAAAGTACCTAACGTCTCAGCTACAAAGAATGTATCTTTTTTTTCTCTAAACTTTAATTTTAATTTTTTTTAAAAAGGCATTGAGTACAAGATGAGGACATAATTAAAGTGGATTCTAATTTTTTATATGTGAGACTTGATATAGAATATTTCAATATCATGTAAGACTTAATTATATAGATAGTCCTTCAATATTACGAAGTTTCAAGGGAGATCTAATATTGGGAAAAAAAAATCATTTATATATATAATATGGTTGTTTTGACTTATTACAATAAGAAATCTTTTTTTATATTGGTAAGGATAAGAGAAAACCAATTCAAGATTATAAAAGATGTCTTAATATTATGATTTGAGACACGAGAAGTAATATTCTACATATATTTATATAGAAAGAGTGAAATGGATCTAAAAGCAAAATCAATTAGGAAATTACGTCATTCACATCAATACCCTTCTTAAGTGCAACTTAAGAAGAATAAGAAAACATGCAAGATACAAAAATGGATCCCAGCTACAAGGCTTGATGAGGTAATTATGTATAGATATGATGCCCCTCAAAAGATGAGAATCAAAAGACAGCATAGGATAAAACTCCCTCTAAGAGAGGGTGAAGAGATGATCTAAATGAAGCCCCCTCGAAAAAGTGATAAAGATAAAACCTCATGCAACCCCCTTAGAGTAATCTTCTACCATAATAACATAAAGAGAAAATGCCATAAATGTGTTTCTAGAAACTATATATTTCTTACAATAGAAAATCAAATGATAAAAACATTTCAAACACATAATGAAATTGAGAATTTTGTTGATTTTTAAAAGAAGAAATCTCAAAAATAACTCTACAAATATTTAATTAGAATCTCAAAATGAACAATAACACTTTTTTTATGTATAAAGTTTCTAAACCCCTTATATAAAGTATCTAATTTCTACTTGTAGCCAATCAAAGCTTGTCTGACTTGGATGAATTGCACTTGTCTATAGTAATGTGATCTTGAAAGTTAGTTATCGTTGTCTCTCAAAAATGCACCCTTGCTAAGTCTCTGAACTTAGCTTTCTAGAGGAACATGTAAACACTCCTAAGTAGTGGGTTACTCAACAATTAGAGTGAATCTCCAGATTCTAGGTCGGTTCCTATATGATGCTTCACCTACTAGATTTACTAAAACTACTCTCTTAATGGGATAAGGGGGAGAAAGTTTGCATGAACTTAAACTTTGAACTAAAAACTACCAAGGTGATGCACCAAGATTTGATATTAGGACATGAAATCATAGAGTGGAACACACTAGTTTACCATTTATACTGAATTAGCTTGCACAACTTATTACAGTATGCTCCTTGCATCAAAGTTTCCCTGAGAGACCTAGGTGCACCTGACCTACAAAAGGAAGATGACTTCACAATCGAGGAGTCACTTGCACGTTCATGACACACTTAATGACCTGCATAAAATATACTAATAGCAAACAAGGTGATAAGCTCCAAGACAAAACTCCAAGGAAAGAGAAAAACATTTCACAAGTAGTTTGATCAATCAAAAAATACACACAAAACCTACAAGAATAAGATGGCAAAGATTGAGTCATAAAAATGGCATCCAAGGTGTAATATGTATTTCATTCCCAACCTGAGTTACAAAATGTATGCAGAAAAAATGCAAAAGGACTTCAAATAGTCACTTAAATGTAGAAAAAATGCATAAGGAAGAACTTTTGAGTTACGAAACATATGCATAAAACTGCAAAAGAAAGAACTCACTCTAAGTGATCTTGAAAATCCTTTTATAGAAAAAGGATTGCAACAAGCTACGGATCACTTAGGGAAAAACACTAACTACTTAACAACCACAATCTTGGGAAGAGTGCCACCAGCTAACAAATTGAAGAGAGCTAATAAAAAGTTGACTAGAGTTGCAACCAAGAACTGGAGATTTGATATGGATGAAGACTTTAAAGCTCTTTTGTGCATGTCACTCTCCATCCATCAACTTGATGATATATGATCTTTCTCCTCTAAAAAAGATTTGCATTTGATTTCATCTTCCTCATTTCTCCAACAACCTAGTGCTTGTGGCAACACAGTTGATTTTACATAATAAATCCAGCCAATCATCTATCGCAACTTGTCCACTATCTTTTCCATTTTTTGGTGGCTCCAGACTTGTGGTAGCACTTGCCTTTTCCTTGGCAAAGCCATGGCAAAACTACCTGGACAAGTGGTGATTAGTCACTAGCTCTTAGCCCAAATAACTATTCCATAAAGAAGCGCGCGACCTAGCGACAAGCCGTTAACTATAACATTTGTGACACGTGGTGCCCAGTTGCTAGCTCTTGACACTAACAGCTTCCTCGCATTTATTCCTGTGAACTAGCGACTAGCCATTAATGGCTTCATCTCTAGCTTGTGACTATCAACATTCATACCAACGAGCTCGCGATGACATGACATCTAACCGCCAACACCCTTAGTCGTCAGCTCGCAGCCTGAAACAACTAACTGCATCATAACCTAAGATCTCGCAACCAAGATTTCTCATCACCAATGTGAACTAGCGACCAGAACCTTTACTTTGCATCAATTATCATGTGGCAACTGCTCACTATTTCTCTAATTGTCATGCTAATCACCCAGCCATCCTCACGACCTCATGACAAGTAACCATTTGTTATTAGTCGCCTACTCTCTAACCTTTTGTGTTATCTCTCATAACTGCCATGACCTTGCGACAAGGCCACTCGCCAACTCACGACTTGAAACTGCTAGCTACCCAAACTGTCGTGACCTAGCGACAACCGTCATCTCGAGCTCGCCAACATATTATGCTATCTTCTTTAATCATTGCGACCTCGCGACAAGGCTAGTCTCCAACTCTCAGCTTCAATTGCTAATTGACACAAACCGTCGCAACCTCACTACAACTAACAATAACTGTTTGTCGCCAGTTCGTGATACTTATTGCTGACTGTCACAACCTCATGACAACTAACAATTATTTTTTGTTGCCAACTCGTGACACATTGTTGACCTCCACAAACTGTCGTGACCTCACGACAACTAACAACAACTGCTTGTCGCCATCTCGCAGCACTTATTACTGACCACATGGGAAACCTGCGACCTCGTGAACAACACTCAATGTCATTGCTATGGGCCCCTCTTGACCGCTTTCTCACTGGCCACCTCATCACCTTCATCACCACTTATGCCACATGGCATGCACTGATTCACTACCAATCTGCCATGTCATTTCTACATCACCTCAAGACCACAAAATACACCTAGCTATCGTCAAACCGTCCTTCACCAAACCTCTCATCTTACGCATGAGCTATCAAAAGGCATGACTACCTTAGGAACTCACAATGAGTGGATTGTCACATATAAACAATGTAAAAACACCCCATAGGCTGAATGTGGGATAAATCCTTTACTCATCCCCTATGAATACTTACACTAGAGCTTCTGATATTTTTTATGTTTATCTGCATCACCTCTTACTGACATGTTGGGCTCAAACCCTCCTGGGAGCCAAATTTACATCCACATGTCAAGACTTCATCAATAATTAGTTGATTGAAAGCACGATGGCATGCGAAATTGAGCCTGAGCGAAAATTTGATAACAATTACATTTGTAGATGTTTTCTATTGAGAAACTACTAGTGGAGGTCCCAAATACAATAATTGGCAAGTTTAAAAGAATAGGATAATATCTTATCAAAAAACTCCACACGTGAAGGAGAGAGTTCCTCAATGCGATTTCAACTAAGTAGGATGATGCCTCTTGTATTGGGCATATCATAATCCTAGAAGGAGACCTCCTTGCCCATAAAAAGCCACCTCCAACTAGAAAATTAAGGTGAACAATCTAATTCGAGTCAATCATTTGCACCAATGAAGTTGGCAATTTGGGTAACACTTGCGATTTCAAAGTTTAAATATTTGGAAAAGATATAGTAAATACATACATACTAAATTCCATATAAAATCTTCAAACTTAATAGCCTAAAAAAACATAGTACTCCTTGTTCAATGTCATTTCCTCATTGTTAGCAACATCATTGAGACTACCAATCTAATGAAGACACGTTACAAGAAATGAGAAAGTCCCTTTATAGCTCAAAAGTTTCCATTAATATTGTTAGAACCTTAGTTTATTGTGTCTCGTTTTTCCCTATCATACTCTAAAGGTCTATATTTTGCTTTCAATCAATTTGAGAAATTATAAATGGATTAGTCATGCTTACAAGTTCTTGTAATTGTTATGTTGGTCCCTCTTCCATATTTTAGTCAAATATTATAATTAAAAAATAAAAAATTGAATAAGTATGAAATTTTTCAATTTGTCAAAGTTTTGGTGTCTCTCGTGTCATTGTGTCAATCTTATCACTCGCAGAACCCTTCCATTTTTCCTAATTGTGGATTTTGTCAAGCTTTTGGGTTTTTAAAGGTTCCTTTTATGCTCATGTGTGATTGTATCATCTCAGATCCCCCAAAGTCTAAGGTTTGTTCTTAGTTATGTTATTTTTTTATCTTTCGATCTATCAAGGTTTCCCTTATGTGTGTACCCTTTTACCATTTTTTCATATCATCATACTTTTGATGGTTCCCTTATTTTCTTTACTCTCTGAAGTTTCCTAGTTCCATAAAGATGGCTAAGTGTTTATCAGTGTTCAATCTATTAATATTCTTCTCACATTCCTATTATTCCTTATCACTCCAATCATATCTCCTCCAAAATTCCAATATCTTCACTTTACCTATTTCCTAGTCATATTTCAAAATTACCCATTCCCTTCCATCATTTTTTCACACATTAAGCATCTCTAATCCCTAGCATTTTCCTTAGCCATTTTCAGAAATTTCTAAGTCCTTCAAACTTTCTAGATTCCTAATATTCCTTCTATCCATTTTACATTGATATTATATCAATACCCCAATGACATCATGTTAATATCATTTCCACTTTGTAGTTTATGATAGTCATTTCATCCTATAATTTACGAGAAATTCAGTGGTTGCTTGATGGTCTGATGTTTGAAATGCAAGTTGATGAAGTTTTTTGGGTGCCAGAGGATCTAATGCTTCGCTAACAAGTCTAATGGATATGTTGGTAACTAACACCCCAATCTCCAATGAGATGTATATGGGCACTTCAAAAGACATTTTTTCTCTTTTTTACCACTTTGTAACACCATTAAATCCCTACTGCCACTAGATTTTGATCTATATGATCTTAAGAAATACTTTTAATATATTTTAGTAGGGTTCCATAAAGAGAGAAATACCTCACATGCCTCATTCAATATTGTGTACCCTCCTTTATTTTGAATGACATCCTTAGATCATGAATTTAGTAGTTTTCGTGGGCATTCTCCTATGTCATTTACATGAATCGACACACCACTAATGCCAGTGGTAATGCTAATTAAGGATTGAAGAAATATCATTCTTCTTAGGAACACATAAAATCATAAAACCCTAACAAACAAACATGGTCACATCCTATAATTGCTAAAAATCATAGACTTCTAGGGCCCTTTTACAAGTCTACATGTTTATGGTTATTGTCAAACTTTAGAGGGTTGTGTACTTTTTAGTTTTATTTTTTAAAGGATGGGAAAACAATTTGGATAAGGATAGAGGATAAAATGAATTCATATAACTAGGGATAATTTATTCTAGTGAAAGGAAAGATGAATAATTTATATCTCAGCAATGTGGATTTGGTCCCAAATCTATAATTAACTCATTATAATATTAGGAAGAAAGAGCTCAAACTGTATAAATGATCTTGTTGGATAGTGTCTAGTAGCATTTTGTTTATTTCTTGAGTTGTCTATGATCAGTAGACTAGCTAGATGATTGTAAAAACCATGCAAATATGTTGCATGTCATTCCTTCACAAACTATAAAAGAAATAAGTAGGTATACCTATGTACTACTAAATAGATTTTCCTAATATTATACAAAAAACAAATTATTACATTGAATGTATATGTAGAACCTAGTTTACTTATGCATTTAGGACCTAGTTTACTTATGCATTTAGGAAAACATAGTCTTTGGTGAAATCTTCTTTAAGGTTTCCCTTTGGGATTTTAATTAATTACATGTTACAATGATATTGTGATTTTGTTTCCCTAATGCAATTAATTAATTCACCACCTTAGGGAAAACTCCCATGGGTCCTACAAAGTCATAAATGGAGGATGTCTTACCCACCTCAATAATTAGTCCTAAGTTTCCCAACATTAATGTGGGTTTATGGTAATCATCCCAAGTTTGACACTCGTGGAACTTGGGAGACTATCTAGAAATTAGTATTTTTTTCCAAAGACAAAACTATTTCAGTCAAGATCGAACAAAAAGACACGGGTTAATAAATACATGATAATCACAAATTTGTTGAGCCGAGTTATTTTATGCTTTGAAAGGAGTGGTGAATCTATCAAGTAAAATTTAGAAGTTTAATTTTAGAAGATAAAAATTAGAGATGGGAATGGATAAACAATCCAAAATTCAATAATTACTTGATATATTTTCAACCTTTAGAGGGGTATAAAAAATTTCTATTTAATTTTTTAAGGGGATGGGAATTTTTTTTGGAGAATCGTAAACCAAAGATAGAGTTCGAATATAACTAGAGATCATTCTAGTTGAAGGAAATACAACCATTTTGTAACTTGGCTATGTGGATTGGTCCCAACTATATAATTAAATCATTGTAATCTTAGAAATAAAGAGATCAAAGTGTATAAATGATCTTGTTTGAGTGTTTCTAGTAGCATTGTACTTATTTCCCAAGTTGTTTTTGATTAGTTGATCAATTAGGTAATTTAAAAAACCATGCAAAGATTTTGTATGTTATCCCTTCACATATTATATTTAAGAAATGGGTAGGTTTATCTATGGACTACAAAGTATATTTTCTTAATTTATTATAAAAATCTATTTATCTCATTGAATATGTGTGTGAATATAGTTTATTTATGCATTCAGGGAGATATAGTCTTTGATAAAATCAACTTTAAGGTTTCCCATTGGGATATTAATTATTTACATGTTTATATGATCTCATGGCTTTGTTTCTCTAATGGAATACTAACATATATGTTGTAAACTCTATTTCTCATCGACTACACTAAAACAATTCATTAAAATCACTTTCTTTATTTGTAGCTAGGTAGTTTTTTAACTTATGAGTATAATTGGTATACAAGGGTAGATTTCCCCATGTAAATTAAAATATGTGTTTTTTAAGTTTTCAATTCTTAAAATTATTTGGCCTTGTTTATCAAATCAATGAATAGGTATATTATTGTTGAGATGTTGTTCAGATTGTGCATATATGTGTTGGCATTAATGTTTTGTCATTGATGTCAACATATTCCTATTGTTGGTGACAACGTTCCTAAGATGTTCAGTGAGATTATTTTTGTGGTATGCTTACTATGTTGAAAATCATATGTTGCAAATTTGGTAATGTGTTTAAGGATGTATGTACTTGATTTATTTCAAGTGGCAGAGGTTTGCATGATTATTTGAGTGAGCAATGAAGGATTTATTAGAGACTGCTATTTTGGTTGTCCTATCAGAGACAATGTTTCAGTTATTGGATTGGTGTGGATTGATTATCCAATATTATTTGTTGCTTACCTGGTGGTGATTTAAGGACTTGGATGTGTGTCCTCAGTTCGAGTGTTTCATGATTTGGATGCTAACAAGCTAATTTTCATTTATGACAGTGGTTGTTGATTAGTGTTCCTGATGAACAGTGCAGAGATGAGTATGATTTTTGACACATAGTTGTTCATGTTGATGTTGTGGTATTTCATGTTGCTTGTTGATGTTCCTTGATCATGTTTAATTCATGTTGTTGGATCACATTGGATTATGTGATCAGAATTGAAGATTGTTTATGTAACGTGTTGATATTCTTATTATTCTTGGACGACTTGGTGATGTAGCATGTTACAATGGATCGAGACATGATTTGTAAATTTAGAGTGTGTTTGAGGATGTTGTTATGGATCATTGCTATGTATTAGTCGACATTCAATGGATCGCATTGAGTATTAGGTTATATTGAATTAATAGTTTGTAATTAGGTCCCCAACCAACCTAGTTGAGATGAATTGATGTAATGTATATAAATATGTAATCATTTATAATTGCAAATGTATGGAGAGCATGTGGGTGTATGAAAAAGCATGAGATGCTAAAGTGAAGAGGTATGTGTGGAATCTACAATTGAGACAGAGAATTTTCGTACTCCATTAGAACTATTTTGGCATATCATAGATCTTGTTTGTCAGTTTGTGAGCTTGGACAATATGTCCTTTATGATTTGAGATCAAATATTGTAAGGCAATTAGCCTTCCTTGGGATTGAGATCCTTGTTGTATTTGAGCAGTGATCTCTAGGCAGTGTGCCTGAATGCATGTGCATTCCCCTTTGTAATACTCCTAATAGGGTATAATTTATTTAACAAAGTACATTCATCTTGTGGTTTTGATCCCAACCATAGTTTTTCCTCTGACAAGGTTTCCACATCATAAATCTTTGTGTTATGTTCCTATATTTCTATTTATCTTTTGGATTTGAGATTAAGTTGGTAATCTGGTTAAATGTCTTGAGTGTTTGGACACGAGTGATTCACCCCCCCCCCCCCCCCCCCCCCTCCCCCCTCTTAGTTGTGTGTGTTGCATTTATTCTAACAATTGGTATCAGAGCTAGTGCCCTCTTGGTGAATCTTAACTGCTTGAGGAGATCTGGGATGTCAACCTCTAAGGAGAGTCTGATATTTGATGGAAAAAACTATGATATATGGAAGGACCACATGATTACATACTTGAGATGTCTTAGTGAATAACATTAGGTTGTTACAAAGAAAGATTATAATGCTCCAACAGATCTTGCTACTGAACCTATAGATGAGTAGAAAGAATTTAACAAAAATATGAAAGAAAAAAAAGCCTTGTTGAGTGCACTATAAGATGTTGAATATACAAACATTATAGGGTTAGAGACTGCATATTATGTATGGAAAAAGTTGGAGACACTATATAAAGGAGATGAATTTGTGAAGCAATCCAAGTTGCAAAGTCTAAAAGGAAATATAAATCATTGAAGATGAGAACATTACTGCTTATGTGAATAAGATCATCGAACTTGTTTGTGCAATCAGATGTGTTGGTGGAAACTTGGATGAGAGTGAAATTATTTCTAAGATACTGAGATCCTTGCCTCCTATTTATAATTACAAATTTAGTGCTATTGGAGAAATTAGAATTTTGCTACCTATGACAAGAGATTCATTGATTGGTAAGTTACCTGCTTTTGAAATCAGATAAGTTGGTGATAATCTTCCTAAAGTTTGAACTGCATTTAAAGCTTCTATTTCTAAGGATAAAAAAAGATATGATTCTGGAGAAAGTTCATCTAAGTGTGAATCTATATATGCTAAGGAATGGGTAGAGATTGAGGAAGATGAAAGGAAGCTTGATGAACTTGAAGCCCTAATTGCAAAGAGAGTACCTAAGGGATATGGTAAGTATCAAGTAAAGTTGTCTTTGAAATGTTTTGCATGTAATAAGATTGGTCATATTGCACCAAGTTGTCCTGATAGAGAACATAAGTACAAGTCTAAGAAATTCAAGTATAAATATCATAAGAAGTGTTATTATGTTGTTGACGAAGGTGTGATTGATGATGAATCTAGAAAGAGTGAATATGAGATTGTGTTTATTGATATGAGAGATGGTACTAATTTTGTGAATGGAGAAAAGGCATTGGTTTCACATGTGGATATGAAGGATGAATTGATTATAAACAGTGGATGTTCACAGCACATGAATGGAGACAAAAAAAAAATTGTGAAATTGGAAAGTTATGATTGTGGTGTTGTCATATTTGGTGATGATACTCCTTGCATGATCAAAGGAAAAGGTTCTATTACTCTTGATGGTAAGAATAATATTGATGATGTTCTATATATTGAAGGTTTGAAATATAATCTTTTGAGCGTTGGTCAACTAGTTGATAAAGGTTACAACCTACAATACAAGGATGGAATGTGCAAGATTATTGGGAGATCTAGAATTGAGATTGTTACAAGGAGAAAGACTAAAGGTAATGTATTTAATTTGAAAAAAATTGAGAGTAGATGCTTGATTTCTAAGATTGATGATAATTGGTTGTGGCATAAGATATTTTATCATGTGAACTTTGATAACATTGTGTAGATAAGTACTAAAAGAGTTGTTAGAGATATTCCTAAACTATTCAAGCCTATTAATGTGATGTGTAAGGAATGTCAATTGAGTAAGTTGACTAAGTCTACTTTTAAGAGCAAAAATTATTCTTTAAGTGAAATTCTAGATTTAGTGCATACTGATCTATGTGGTCCTGCAAGAACAAGAATTTATTACGGGGATAGGTGTTTTATTTTAGTTATTGATGATTATTCTAGAATGATGTGGGTTACATTTTTGAAAGAGAAGTATAAAGCTTTTGATAAATTCAAGATTTTCAAAGCTATGGTTGAGACTGAAATAGGATTGAAGCTTAAATGTTTGAGATCAGATAAAGGTGGAGAGTTTACTTCTACTAAGTTTAACACTTTTTGTGAAGAGCGTGGAATAAAGAGATAGATGTTTGTTCTATAAACCCCACAACATATTGGAATTGTAGAGATAATAAATAGAACTATTCTAGACACTACTAGAAACATGATGATTGAAGGAAATGTTCTGCAGATCTATTGGAAAGAATTTGTTAGCATTGTAGTATACACATTGAACCAAGTGCAAATTAAGAAGGGAACTGGTAATACACCTTATGAACTTTGGTATGGTAATGTTACTACAATCTAATATTTTAGAATTTTTCAAAGTAAATGTTATCTCAGAAGAGATGAAGACCTAGTGAAATTTGATCTTATATGTGATGAGGGTATATTTCTTGGTTATTCTACAAAAAAAAGCATATAAATTTTATAACAAGAGGTTGAAGAAAGTAATTGAAAGTGCAAATGTGAAAGTGGATGAAAATTTTCAGAAATAGGTTAGATCTTGCAGATATAAATAAGACGATGAAGAAGAAAGTCAGATTGTGCAAGCACGGAATCAAAATCATAATGGATCGGTATAACAAAATGAAGATGATGCAAATGATGAAGAATTGGAAATATAAGTCTTCTAAAAAATAAAATTTGAAGACTCCCATGTATGTAAGGTTAAATCATTCAAAAATTCAAATTATTGGTGATAGAAATCAAGGTGTTATGACTAGAAGAATAATTGCTATAAATGAAATCTATTTGATTTCTAAGATTGAGACTAAAGATGTTGATGAAGAATGCAAAGATGACATTTGGAAGTGATGGAATAAGAATTGGAACAAATTGAGAAGAATAAGACATGGTTTCTTGTTCCTACACCTAAAGACAAGAATGTGATTGATACTAAATGGATATTCAGAAACAAATTGAATGAAGAAGGTCAAGTGGTTCATAATAAATTCATACTTGTTTACAAGGGACACTCAAAAAAGGAAGGTATTGACTTTGAGGAGACCTTTGCTCCTGTTGCTAGAATTGAAGTTGTTAGGATTTTTCTTGCATATGCTACTTACAAATATTTCAAGGTATATCAGATGGATGTTAAGTCTACATTCTAGAATGGAGAATTGGAAGAGGAAGTATACATTGAGAAACCAAATGGTTTTCCTTTAACCAATGAGAATGACATGGTTTGTAGATTTAATAAAGCACTTTATTGATTGAAACAAGCACCTAGAGCCTGGTATGCAATATTAGATAAGTATTTACTGACACTTGGTTTCAGTAAAGGTACTGCTGATAGTAATTTGTACTTCAAAACTGATCATGATAACATCTTGATTGTTGAAGTTTTTTGGATGATATTATGTTTGGTGGAAATGACAAGTTGAGTAAGGAATTTTCTGTTGAGATGGAGAAGGAATTCGAGAAGTCTATGATAGGTGAGATGAAATTTTTCCTTGGGCTATATATTACACAAACTAATAAAGGTATTTTCATATCTAAGTCTAAGTATGTGAAAGACTTGTTGAATTTCTTGGGTATGGATGAGTCAAAACTTGTTAGTACTCCTATGATTACTGGTTGTAAATTAACAAATATTGATGATACACCTTATGAAAATTAGACAAGATACAAATCTATGATGAATGACTTACTATACTTGACACAAACTAGACTAGATATTATGAATGTTATTTGCATTGTTGCTAGATTTCAAGTAGAACCAAAGAAACCACATGTTGTTGATGTTAAGAAGATATTTAGATGATTGAAATGAAAAATTGATTATGGATTATGGTATGGAAAGGATGATGATTTTACATTGAGTGCATTTATTGATGTGGATTGGGCGGGAAATATGGATGACAGGAAGATCACAAGTGGTGGATCATTCTTTTTGGGTGAGAGATTAGTTTCATGGACAAGTAAGAAACAAAATTGTATTTCACAATCTACTATTGAAGATTAATATGTTGTTGTCGTTATTAATTATACACAAATAATGTGGATGAAGCAAATGTTATAAGATATCAAAGTGACTATTGATGAGCCTATTACTATTCATTGTGACAATTCAAGTGTTATCAATATTTGAAAGAATATTGTTTTGCATATACAGTCAAATCATATTTCAATTAAATATCATTTCTTGAGAGATAGTGTCAATGAGAAAGAATTCACATTGGAGTATGTGTCTACAAAAGAGCAAATTGTAGGTATTTTCATGAAGCCCTTGCCAAAGGAAACTTTTGAGTATCTCTAAGGTAAGCTTGGGGTGATTTCCCCTCTTGATCAAAGCTAGAGATGCATTGAGATGCATCATTATAATATGCTTACAAATCATACTTAATCTGGATTGATGTTTTTGGTGGCTACTCCTTAGGGGGAGTAGTGTTTAATGGTTAATAGTGGTTAATTGTTGAGATATTTTCATTCAGTATTGGGAGTTGTATGTTTAGATTTTTGGATTCTATGACTTAGTGCATATATGTTCATTTGTCATTGATGCAGGAGCATCCTAGGGTAGATGGAAATCCTGCATGTTGGATTTCTTTTGTTGAAGAACTCAGTTGGTGAACTATTTCTTAGTTGCAGTATTGGCTGAGGGGATCAGTCACTGGAGGGCTTAGTTGTTGGAGGGTTCGGAAAACTTCTATTGATCAGCATGTGTTGTGGATTGGCAATGCTTGAGGGATCTCGGTCACTACTATTGCTCGATGATGCTTGGCAGTTTTCTCAGGTGCTCGGCAGTGTGACTGGTCGACTTGTGTTAGTTCGGATTTGGGAGGCCGACTTGCGATATTTAATTTGGATCTCTCATTGGGGGATGCGTGTGGACCTATTTGGGTCTTGGATCTTTATCCTATGTGCATTTAATATATGTTTGCAGGCCAACTTGCGGCTTGGATATGTATTAATGTAAGGATTTATTTGCAACAGGTTGACTTGTGGTTGTGCTTGTATTTAAGGAGGTTTAAGGTAGAGTGTTGGGACAGATTAGAGGTAGGACAAGTGATTCAAGTTGGAATATGGAGTTGGGAGTTTGTGAGCAGAGCTAGTGGCTGAGGCTTAGAAACAACTATTATCACTAAAAAATGCACCCTAATCAAGTTTCCATGAATACTTGATCAATTTTGAGGAACATAGAAACAAACCAAGGTTGTGGGTAACCTATAACTGGAATGAATCTCCAGATGAAGGTTAGCTTCCTATCTGATAAATCACTTGAAACCACCTAAAAGTAAACCTTTTACTGGAGGAAAGAGGTAGAAGGAAACATACAAATGAAATCTTACTTCTTAAAGGTGATACACCAAATGAAATACGAGATCTACACAGATAAATAACACACCATAAAACCGGTAATACAAAGATTTTCTACACAACTCAATGATACCTAATCCTTGCATGAACAATCCATAAGAAGGCTAAATAAGCTCAACCTTTAAGAGGAGAAAGACCCTATCTCACAAATTAAGACTGATCCTTATGAGAAACACAACTGAGGACCTGTAAAGAACTATGTATCTTCCTGCATAAAGGAACCAACATTCAATACCACTCCAAGGACAAAGAACATCACAAGAACTTGTGTTGACAACAAGGAAATATAATAGTAGGAACAAACAAAAACTAAGAAGGTACCAACTATCTATTAGTATAAAAAAAAAAGTGTTACAAATTGTATTCTGTCTGAAAATGGGTTACAAAAACCCTTCACTTTTGTTAAGAACTTGGAAATAGTTACAAAAAATCAATCCTAAGGAAAGAGAACTCCTTACAAATGAGCCTTCAACTCATATTTATCCATTTTACATTCAACTGCCTCATAAATGAGGACAATAAAGTCTGGGTCAGATTCAGAGAAAAAAGCCACTTTTTTGCCCTTCAAAGGACTCCAAAAAGGGATATAGGTGTCCCCAAAGTCATCCCTCGTGAATACCATCATAACTATCCTCCATAAATAGAGTCTTATCTTGAAAATAACTCACAAAGAGTCTCTGAAATGTAATAACTCCTCACAGCTTTTTACAACTGCATTTGACTTTAGGAACTTGTCATAACTCCGCAAAATATCCTTTCTTGATCTTTAAAGGTAAAAGATAAATATCTTTATTTGCAGTTTTAATAAATGACTTATAATTTATTTATTCAATAAATATTAAAATATTGATTAAATAAATAAATTATAAGGAATTTAATATTTTATCAATAGTAATTAATATGTAATTTATTTTTTAATATTTTAATAAATATTAGTTATATTAACAATATTGTTAAGTGATAATTAAACCATTTAATGATATTATTAATTTAATTAACATTTATTGAATAATATATCATAAATTATTTATTGATTACAGTTAAATGTTGCAAAAATAAAGAAATTTATGGTTACCTCGAGATTTTCAAAAATAAATGATAAGGCATAAAGCCTTTCCTTTGGCAATCAAAATAGAAAAAGGGTATCGAACCCTAAAACTCTTCAACATTTTATTTATTTGTCTTCCTATTTGCTTGCTTGAGCTCTACCTGGGGATATGTCGCCGCCATGGGGTTTTGGAGGAGAATGTGGAGTTGTTTTAATGTCTTCCAGTACTAACTGACACCATTCCTTTTATTTTTGTTGCTTTCCTTTCATGGTTTTACTTAGTGCCGCCATTTGAAAGGTTTATAGAAGAATGTGGAGCTTTTCTGAGATTTTTCGAAGCCAAAAAAAGCCACAGCTCCTTTACGTGATGCATTCATTGTTCAAACTATTCAGTGTTTGCTGGGTGATGCCATTATGAAGGGTTTCATTTGGATTTTATGGTTTTTTGGTGCTTCTTGGAATAATTGTGCAGGTTGTAGCCGAGCTATAGGTATTTTGCACCATCTCTTCTGAAGGCTGTGATTTCATGCTCTTGGCTCTGTATGAATTAGAGTTGTTGTTTTTATCATCTTCTCACTATTATAGCAGTGATCTTTCTATTTCTTTAGCATCACTTTGGATATTCATAATATTCCTTGCATAAAAAATTGCTTTTAACTTTTGGAAGTCATTACTTCTGCTGGTCCATTGCTTTGGTTTGTAACTCTGATCATTGTTTCTCAGTGAACGTGTATACAAACAATGCTAAATGCTAAAAATGATAAGATTTTTTCTCTAAAAAAAAACCTTGACTCTACCATCCTGCTATTTCTATAGCTATGGCTTTAAACCTTTATCACCATGGTTTGAAACTTTGGAAACTTTGCAAACAAATGGGCCCTATATTATTGTAGGTCATGGGTGCAACAAGGATTTATCCTCTCAATGAAGGGTTTTTTTTTCTTTCTGGAAATGCTAATACATGGAGTTGATTTACCTTATTTTATGAAAACTTTGCATATGCAGCATGCCACCACTCATAAATGTATGCAAATTTTGCTAAAAGAATACCATTGAAACTGGGGCATTTCATCTCTGTACTTATGACAATCTTCAAACAACTTTGTTCCTATTTCAAAAATATCATTCCATATTTCGTTGTCTTGAAACATGCCTTTGTTCCATGAATATTTTATCTCTTATGTCTTCTTGATGGTGTGTTCAACATTATTGTCTTGATTCATGAGATTATCATTTTTGACAAGGAGTATACACTATTCTTGATTAGAGCTCTTTGCTGCTCCATATGAGAGTATGCTCTAACATCGAAGATCATTTCTCTCCTCTTTGTGACAGAAAAAGTTGTTATAATCTTTTCTATTGTTTCTTTTGCATTATCATGCCCTCTTTTATATCACTGTATAAAGTTGCTATTGCAGCCTCATTGTTGCACTTAGATCACTGTAACATGTCGTCTCTTCAAGGTATTGGTTGTAGTGTCATGCATCTAATCCTTGCACTAAGTGTGGATTTTAGGAATTCCTGTATATGTCACTATTTTTAAAACTCATGTCTTTGTTGATTCTGATTACTATTCAGTGTCTTTCTATAAATTGAATACTGTTTATAAAACAATGTCTATTACTGTTATTACTGTTGTCTTATTTGAAACCACTTTGCATGACTATTGTTCAAAGATAGTGAATAACTCCGCTAGAACAGTCATTTTGCTCTCTGGACAGTAGAAGCGCCCTAAAAAATACTCATGCTTCATTTATGGACAAAAAACTATACCTGGAACATGGATTAATGATAACCTCCTTTTGTTGTCGTTTAGCTCTTTTTCTCTATTCCCTTAGCGATTCCTTGTTGCCCATGTACTTGGTCTCATTTATAGAAGTACTACTGATGACCATTGTACCCCCGTGATTTGATAGAATGTTGTCCTTATTGTGCTTTATCAAAAGCTCTGAGGTTATTTCCTTATGGACATGTAGTGTTGTATCTTTCATTTACATCTCACTATTGTATTCATGGCATTATGTCTTGTTGCTTATACACTGGCCATCTTTTGATTTTTTTCTTTATTGCTGCAACAGGGCATTTAGATAATTTTCCTAATGGCCTCATTTTGTTTGTTGCAATAACACTATCCTTGCTGCTCATAAGACCATCTTATCACTGAAACTCTCATTTTTCTTGATGGCTTTTTTTTTGTGAAATATTCATAAATGATCTTTGTCTCTTTATCAATTCAAAATGATCTTGATATCATTATGATGCTTTAACTCTTTTATAGTTCATTTGTCTATCCTATAGAATGTTGGGCTCAACCCTCATGGGAGCCACATTTTACCCACATGCTCCAAGATAGACTCCTATAGTTGCACATTAAGAAAACTAGTTAGAAAAGTAAATGCATGTTTTGGATGAGTTTTGCATAATGACTCAATTGTTGTATCTCTTGTTCAATGTGCTTCTGAGTCAGTATATACATGCATGGGTATAAATGAAGATGTAATGCTTGGGAATCATCATTGCTTAGATCTTTTGATCTAACATCATTGTTATCAATTGAATGCAGGATTAGGAACATGTTGGAGCAGCAAGAGAGACAAACAAACTTGAGGCATGACAACATAAAAGAGCACAACAACGAACTAGTCATTCAGGTAATGAGTGGTCCCACCCTTATTTGTGCATTTATTTAATTATTCATGTATATTTTTACTTCTATTTGCATTGAATAAGCTAGTTAGTCTCACAGTTTGTGTGAGACCACATACTCCCTTTTTCATGATGAATAAAATTATCTCCATACAGAAACTTGCAAACTTGTGATACACTTTGAGACATTGCATGAAACTATCAGATAATCTTATACTTTTGTTTAAGCACTTTTTTTAGTAAACTCAAGGAGGATAAAATGTACCTTCTTTTCTCCAATTTCAAATCAATAAGCTCTACTTGAATGAGCTGTAGTAAAATTTTAGGTAACAACAACAAATTGCTTGGAGGCCTGTGTTCCTAGGTTCAGATCTTGCTGGGTGTTTCTACCAGATTGTTGTGACCTGTTGTTGCAAATTTGGCTAGCTAGGGTTTGGTTTGAGTTGGATCTTGAGGGATCTTGTAGAACTGTTATTTGTTGAATTAGTATTGTAATTATTTGTAATTGGCCGTAATCGAGAAGGCCTTACAACCTGACATTATGTAATAAATTGAATGTTGATTCAAATCTATTGTTGTGTGTTTCTGTTATGTTTCTTTGGTTGCATTAGGGTTTGGATTGTCCATTCTTGGATCCTCCATTATTTGACTACATTAGTCATTGATGTCAAAGAGGGAGAGATCACATAAAAAATAATTATGAGACTATGGGGGAGAGATAGTAAATCAAGTATGGCATATTATGGATATTGTTGGTAGTACTATTGATATTGTTTCTTTGTGCATTGATTTAATTAGTCACATCATATGTTGTCATCAATGCAAACAGGGGATATTATTGAGATATTATTCATATTGTTCATATATGTGCTGACATTAATGTTTTATCATTGATGCCAACATATTCCTATTGTTGGTGATAGTGTTCCTTAGATGTTCAATGAGATTATTTCAGTGGTATGGGTACTAGGTTGAATATCATATGCTGCGAAGATGGTAATGTGTTTAAGGATGTTTGTGCTTGATTTATTTCAAGTGGAAGAGGTTTGCATGATTATTTGAGTGAGCTATGAAGGATTTATCAGAGACTGTTATTTTGCTTGTTCTGTTAGAGACAATGTTTCAGTTATAGGATCGGTGAGGATTGGTTATTGTTAGACCTGAGATCAGATTACTGAGAGGTGGGGGGGGGGGGGGGGGAANGGGGGGGGGGGGTGAATCAGTAATCTACCAAATAAACCAACTTTACAACCACTTAAACTTTAATCACAATTCACAAGATTAACCTTAATAGCAGTTAATGGAAAAATTAAGCATCCAAGATCATCCACAAATTTGACACACAGATTTATCTTGTGGAAACCCAAATAGGGAAAAAATCATGGTGCGGATTAGTACCCACTAAAATAATGTCATCTTCTGAAGTACGCCCTATGAGGAGCTTAACCATGTTAGTAGTTTACAACACTGTTAGGTGCTACCCGATTAAGGGATTTACCTTAGGCTAGTTAGAACCTTTACCATGTTAATAGTAGCCTTGTTAGAGGACTTAAAACACAAGCTAATGTGTCACCTTGTTACAAGATTTACAATAAATATCTATTAGGATATACCCTATTAGAGGATTTCAACTGCTATAACTATTAGGGAACAACAACAAAAATTATCTGCAAAATAACACTATCTCTGCTTGATCAGATCCTCTGAAGAACACAATATCTTTTGAGCATACTTAACTCTTCCCTGCCTTAATGACAACATGCACCTTACCCCACACTTCCATAACACATTGTATGCACCCTAAAATGGTCGCCTAGACTTTGGGCCCCATTTATCATTTTATTATTTTATCAAATTTCCTGAATCAATGCTTTGCAACATTTTCATTCAAATCAATTTCCTTGATCAATTTGTAATTAATTCAATTATTCAATTATTTCAATATTTCCTAAGGTTTGATCATTTTTATTTAATTAAAAGATTTAATCTCCCTTTTAATTAAATAAAATTCCTTTTATCTAATTAAAAGATTTAATC
>MU226068.1:7937866-7953868 GCA_018584345.1 Thuja plicata | reverse complement strand
CATATAGAGTAGATCTCATTTTTATGCATTTGAATCTCTCGTTTCATGGTGTATTTGCAATAGACACAACTAGGTCAATCTGAGGGCCTATATTTCATATCTTTACACTCCATGACTAGAGAGCTATATATCGATATTTGAGCCCTCATTCTTGAGCAACCTTGGATGGAATGATTCATAGAAGTGTGTCAACATTTATGCACACACACATATGTTCAACGCACTTTGCATTCAACTTCAACCTTTAAATAATGAACTATTAAGTCCGCCTTGATCAAACCCTAAAATGAAATTACAAAGCATACCGCTCAAATCCAATGAGCCAAACAACAAAATTAAATACATAAAACATATTTCCAAGACCGCATCGACCCATGCAATGATTTGCAGATGGAATTGAGCCAAAGAGTCAAACACATTTAGACCATACTCAAACTTCCTCAAGAATCTTCTCCACAATATAACATCGATCAATGTGATGCTAGATCATCACCTCCAATCATGAATGCACATCTCCTGAACATAACTCATTCATCTTTAATCGCCGCCACATTGATACAGATCACTAATACTAGATATTCCATTGGTAGCTCAAGAACATAAACACTTAACCTGTTGAATAACATTGTTTATATTCACCGATCACTTAACCTTCTCACCATTCACTTAACCTTCTCACCAATCACTCAGAGTAGTTGTGATTGCAACTGTAACATATAAACACTGTTGATCACCATATCATATGACAACACCACAAGATATATCATAGATTTGACATGACATTCAAATAACCTATTACCTATCAACAATCGTTCTAGCAGTTGTACTGTTATACTCCATTCAATTACAACTCTCATATAAACTTACTTCAGCAGTAGCAGTCATGCATTTGACATCAAGAGACATACCTGGGTCTCCCCCTAAAGATAGAAACCACAGAAACTCACAAAAACTTATCATTCATCACAAATATGCTTGACAACATACTAGAAACACAAAGTCAATAGTTGACATCAATGACAATATAATATTTGATAATCATGTAATCAAATTACTATGTCATCACCAAAACACACTCACCATCACTTCACCAAATATGCCAATAATCTCCCCCTTTGGAATTGTTGTTAACAATATATGCTTCACCAATGATGGAAACACTCTCTTCATCAATAGAATACATCAACATCCTCAACATGAAATATTACTTTCACCTGTCTTTCACCTATTCAGCAATTACTTTCCCTTACACTAAACTTCACACATACATCTTCTATTATGAACATACATCTTCTCCCTCTTTAATATACATCTTCTTCCCCTTTGACAATAATTCCAAAGGTGCTAAATACACATGATATCTCCTTTACAGTACCTGGCTAACCAAAGAATATTACTTTACAGGCCGCTCCCCCTAAGGAGTAACCTCACAACATCAATCAACACATAAGAATATTCAATGAATACAATGGGACTGATGAAATTACATCTTCTTCTAATTCAGAGAAGATAGGAGAATGATCCCTAACCTACCTTTCAGGTCCTCAAAAGTATCCTTAGTCAATGGCTTAGTAAAGATATCAACAACTTGCTCCTTAGTTAGCACATACTCTAACCTTACTTCCTTTTCCTGTACATGTTCTCTAAGAAAATGATATTTGATAGATATGTGCTTAGTCTTAGCATGCATCATTGGGTTCTTAGATATGTTAATAACACTTATATTTTCACATAACTACCAGTTTAGTTACCTTCTCCTGTATTCCTTCCAGAATTTTCTCAACCCACACTATCTGACAATTGATTGCAACATCAATATACTCAGCTTTAGCTATTGATTGTGATATACAATTTTGCTTCTTACTTGTCTAGGATACGAGCCTCTCTCCAAGAATGAATCCACCTCCACTTGTGCTCTTCGATCATCAACGTTACCTGTCCAATAAACATTTGTAAATATATTCAAATAAAAATCACCTTTATGTCCATACTAGAGACCATAGTCTCCAGGGCCCTTAAGATATCTGGAGATTCTCTTCACTACAACCATATGAGATTCCTTAGGATTAGAAGAAAATATAGCTACTAATCCAAGTGCTTTTGCTATATCTGGTCTACTATGTACAATATATTGTAGCTTACCGATCATGGACCTGTAAAGTGTCTCATCCACTTCTTAGAATCATATTCCTTTGAAAATTTACAACCAATTACCATAGGGGTACCAACTGGTTTTGAGTCCTCTAGTCCAAAAGTATTTAGTATTTCTCTTACATACTTGGACTAAATTACGTAGATACCATATTTCATATGTTGAACTTGCTACCCAATGAAGAATTTTATCTCACCAATCATAGACATCTCAAATTATTTCCTCATCTCATCTGCAAATTATCTTCTCAACTCTTCATTCTCACCAAAAATGATAACATCTACAAATATTTTTGCAATTAGCAATCTGTCATCTTTCTCAGTCTTCAAATATACATTATTATTGTCACTTATTCTGGCAAAACCAATTTGAATCAGATATGAGTGCAATCTCTCATAGCATTCTCTAAGTGCTTGTTTCAATCCATACAAATATTATTATAATGTACACACCATATTATTGCCTTTTGAATTACCAAATCCTTCAGGTTGTTCAATGTATATCGCTTCTTCCAAAATACCATTAATAAAAGTTGACTTAACATCCATTTGATATACCTTGAAACATTTATAAACAACATAAGCAAGCAATATTATTACACTTTCAATTCTGGCAATTGGTGCAAATGTTTCAACATATTCCAAGCCTTCCTCTTATGCATAGCCTTTTCAGACCAACCTTGCCTTGTTCCTTACCACTTCACTAGTCTCATCCATCTTGTTCCTAAATTCCACTTTGTACCAATCACATTCTTGTCCACCAGTCTAGTAACTAATGTCCAGGTTTTTATTCTCACAATATATTCTAATTCTTCTTCCATAGCTTTCACCCAATCTTCATTTTCAATGATTCTTTCACTATTTTGGGTTCAAATTCAGATAACAAACATGTACCTTCTCTCATCTTTATTATAGTTAACATAGTTGCATTTAGGTCTCCAATAATTTGATCAGATGAGTGATTCAACTTTACATACTTAGGCAATACCAGTTCATTTCTAGGATTTCCTTTAATTGTTTGTATTTTTTCATGTTCATTGACCTGTCTCTCCGTCAATTCTTTTGTAGTGTCCTAATCCACTAATTGCACATACAAAAACCCATGATAGTATTCAAGCTCCTTCTTGTTGGATTCATCATTCTTTTTAGAAAATTCATCTATTCTTACACTATCACTTTCCACTATCTTATTAGTTCTCTTGTTCAAACACTTGTAAGCTTTACTCTTAGAGGAATATGCTAATAATATCCCTTCATCACTTCTTGGGTCAAACTTTCCAAAAATTTCATCTCTTTCAATGTAGCACCTACTTCCAAATATTTTGAAATAATTAACACATGGTGTTCTACCATAGTACCACATCTCATATGGAGTTTTGTTTGTACCTTTCTTTAGTTGAACTCTATTCAAAGTGTAAATTGCAATGCTCATCGCTTCTCTCCAATAGGTCTAAGAAACACCTTTCTTAATCATTCATGTCCCTGCACAATCAATGATTGATCTATTTCTTCTTTCAATAGTACCATTCTGTGTAGGTGTTCTAGGAGAAGACATTTGTCTTTGAATTCCCTAACCATCATAATAAGGAGTAAACTTATGTGAGGTAAACTCACCTCCTCTGTCATATCTAATAAATTTCAAAGTCTTACCGGTCTCCTTCTCCACTCTAGCTTTATAGATCTTAAACATGTGAAAATATTCAAATTTATCCTTTAAGAAGATAACCCACATCATTCTATAAAAATCATCAATAAATAACATGAAGTATTTATCACCATAGTAAATGCTAGTTTTCATAGGACCACATAGATCGGTATGAACCAAATCTAAGATATTGTCTGAAGAATAATTTTTACTAATGAAACTGGAACTAGTTAATTTTCAAAGCTGACATTCTTTGCACATTACATTGTCTGGTTTCACTAGGTTGGGAAAACCTCTCACTAACTTCATCTTACGTACTTTGATCAAATTATCAAAATTTACATGGAAGAATCTCTGATGCCACAACCAAAAATCTTCAACCTTAGCAAGTAGACAACTCTTAATAGTAGAATTTGGATGGAACAAGTTACTTCTTGTTTGTTCACCGATAGAAATCAATTCTCCTGATTTCCCAATAATTATGCACATACCTCCATTGAACTCCAATCTGCAACCTTTTTTATTTAACTGAGAAACACTTAACAAACTGTATCTTAAATCATCAACCCAGTAAACATCATGAAAAATAGTTTTATCATTCAAAGCAATGGATCCTTTACCTTTTACCAGGAAAGGAGCATCATTATCAAACCTTACCGAGCCTCCATTACATTCCTCCAACTTAATGAACTTGCTTTTATCACCAGTCATGAGATGAGTGCACCCACTGTCAATAATCTAGTTACCACTGTGATTCATGTTAGAAACTAAATCTCTCTCACCTTCTTCTGAGGGATCTTCCTTAACTATAACAAACACAATTTATTCTTCATCTCTTCCATCATATTCCTCATTGGTAACACCTTCCTTAGCTAAGAATAACAAACTTTTTTTTTCTTATCCTTGAATCTTTTTGGTTTCTCCTTCCTGTCATTGTCAATGCATCTAGTAGAAATATGACCAATTTTGTTACATGAAAAGCTCTTCAAAGGAAAATTACCCTTGTATTTACCTTTTCATCTAGGAATCCTCCTAGCAATCAAGGCTTCCAGATCCTCCTGATCTCTTTCTTCAGACAAGATAGATTCATAATCATTAGAGTGACATTCCGAAGAACTGTTAGACGTCTCTTTTCCTTTCCTAGACGGTGCAAAAGTCAATGATGACTTGAAAGTAGATTCAACTTTAGGCATGTTATTATCATAATTACTTAACTCAAATGCAGTTAATTTCCCTATTAATGCATCTAGAGTAACAATAAAAGTTCCTAAAGATCTGAGTTCTTGAATATTTGAAACCCTAATATCTCAATAGTAGCAACAACTTCTTTGATTTTATGACTGTATATATCTCAATGTTTTCATTGTCTTGCATTCTCATCTCATCATACTTTTCTCTTAAGTTTTCAACCTTTTCCTTCTACACATGTAGATCTTCACCATAGACTATTTTCAACTTATCCCACATTTTATAAGCAATATCTAAGTCTTTAATACTAACATAGTTTGCATCTGAAAAAGTACTTGTAATAGCTTCCATTGTAAAAAAAAATCATTCTTAGCCTTCAACTGATCTAGAGTTAGGGTTCTTGGGGGGACAATATACCTATTTACCACATGATCCTAATACTGATCACCCAAGCCCTTAAGATAGAGCTTTATCCGACTGCATCATATAGAGTAGTCCTCTCTTGTGAATTTAGGACCTTCCTTTCTCATCATCTTGTATATTTACCTCAAGCTATTAAGATTCACAACAACAAAGGACCAAAGCTCTGATACCAATTGTTAGACCTAAGATTAGATTACTGAGAGAGGGGTTGAATCAATAATCTACCAAATAAACCAACTTTACAACCACTTAAAATTTAATCACCATTCACAAGATTAGCCTTAATAACAATTAATGAAAAAATTAAGCATCCAAGATCTTCCATAAATTTGATACACATATTTATCTTATGGAAACCCAAATAGGGAAAAAACCACAATGGGGATTAGTACCCACTAAAATAATGTACTCTTATTAAGTATGCCATGTGAGGAGCTTAACCATGTTAGGAGTTTACAACAACACTATTACGTGCTACCCGGTTAAGGGATTTACCTTAGGCCTATTAGAACCTTTACCCTGTTAAGATTAGCCTTGTCAGAGGACTTAAATATAATATAATGTGTCACTTGTTAGAGGATTTACAACAAAGATATATTAGGATCTACCATGTTAGGGGATTTCAACTGTTGTAACTATTAGGGAACAAAAATAACAATGATATGGAAAATAGCACTACCTATACCTGACCATATCCTCTGAAGCACACAATCTCTTCTGATTATACTTAACTCTTACCTACCTTAATCACAACATGCACCTTACCCCGCACTTGCATAACACATATGTTCAACACACTTTTCATTCAACTTCAACCTTTAAATAATGAACTATTAAGTCCACCACCTTGATCAAACCCTAAAGTGAAATTAAAAAGCATCCCACTCAAATCCAATGAGCCAAAAAACAAAATTAAATACACAAAACATATTTCCAAGACCACATCGGCCTATACAATGATTTACATATGAAATTGAGCCAAAGAGTCAAACACGTTTTGACCATACCCAAACTTCCTCAAGAATCTTCTCCACAAGATAACATCGATCAATGTGATGCTAGATCATCGCCTCCAATCATGAATACACATCACCAAAACATAACTCGTTCATCATTAATCACCATCACATCAATACCAATCACTGATACAAGTTATGCCATCAGTAGCTCAAGAACATAAATACTTAACATGTTGAATAAAATTGTTTCTGTTCACCGATCACTTAACCTTCTCACCGATCACTCAAATTAGTTGCGATTGAAACTATAACATCTAAACATTATTGATCGCCATATCCTATGACCATGCCACAAGATACATCAGAGATTTGACATGACATTCAAATCATCTATCACCTTCCAACAATTGTTCTAACAGTTGTATTGTTATATTCCATTCAATTACAAATCTCATATAAACTTACTTTAGTAGTAGCGGTCATGCATTTGAAATCTAGAGACATACCCAGGTCTCCCTTAAAGATAGAAACCATTGAAACTCACTGAAACTTATTATTCATCACAAATATGCTTGACAACATACTAGGAATACAAAGTCAATAGTTGACATCAATGACAATTTAATATCTGATCATCTTGTAATCAAATCACTATGTCACCACCAAAACACACTTATCGTCACTATATCATATATGCCAAAAGTTATGCAATATTATTTTTTGTTGACCTAGTGGTGAGTTAAGGACTTGGATGTGTGTCCTTAGTTTGAGTGGTTCATGATTTGGATGTTGGCAAGATAATTTTCTTTTATGACAATGGTTTATGACTAGTGTTCCTGATGAACAGTGCATAGATGAATATGAATTTTGAGAAGGAATTGTCCCTATTGATGTCATGGTATTTCATGTTTTTTTTCTTTTTTTTCTGATGTTTCTTGATCATTCATATTCATATTATTGGATCACGTTGGATTATGTGATTGAGATTGAAGATTTTTTATGTGATGAGTTGATATTCTTATTGTTCTTTGTCGACTTGGTGGTGTAGTGTGTTGTGATGGACCGTGGCATGACTTATGGATCTAGAGTGTGTTCAAGGATGGTGGTATGGATCATTGTTATCTCCTAGCCAATATTCAACGAATTGCATTGAGTATTGAGTTTTATTGAATTAATAGTTTGTAATTAGGTCCCTAGCTGACCAAGTTGAGATGAATTGATGTAATGTATATAAATATGTAATCATTTGTAATTGAGAATGTATGGAGAGCATGTGGATATATGAGAAAGTATGAGATGCTGAAGTGAAGAGATATGAGTGGAATCTACAATTGAGGAAGAGAATTATTGTACTTCATTGGAACTATTTTGGCATATTAGAGATGTCATTTGTCAGTTCACGAGCTTGGAAAATATGTCCTTTATGATTTGAGATCAGAGATTGTTGTAAGGCAGTGAGTCTTCCTTGGGATTGAGGTCATTGTTGTATTTGAGCAGTGATCTCTAGGTAGTGTGTCTGAAGGCATATGCATTACCCTTTGGTTAATAGTGATTTTAACAAAGTACATTCATCTTGTGGGTTTAATCTCCACTGTGGTTTTTCCCCTAACATGGTTTCCACATCAAAAATATTGGTGTTATATGTTGATTATTGTGTTATGTTCCTGCATTCATATTTATCTTTTAGATTTGAGATTATATTGGTAATCTAGTTAAAGGTCTTGAGTTTTTGGATATAACTGATTCACNTTTCCCCCCCCCCCCCCCCCCCTCATAGTTGCGTGTGTTGTATTCATTCTAACATATTATGACACCATTATTGAAATATTCCATATAAAGGTATAGTTTGTGACAAGGAAAGAGTTGAATCATATTGATATCAAACCTCAGGAAAAAAAACCCTTTGATATTAGAGAGCTATAAGTGAAGGTTCTCTCTCCCACCTCAATAATTAGTCCTAAGTTTCCCAACATGAATGTAGCTTTGTGGGAATATTCCCATTTCTTACACCCTTGGAACTCAGGAGACTATCCAGCCAAGATAACAACTTAGATTATCAATAAACTAGTGTTTTATCCAAGCACAAAATGATTTAAATAAAGATTGAGCTTGAAGACCCAAGTTAATAAACACACAGTGCAATTAGTATAGGCTTTACTTAGTATAATAAAAAATTATTGACCCGAGTTATTTTCTCATTTTAAAGGAGTTATGAACCTATCAAGGAAAATATAAAAGTTGATTTTAGAGGATAGAAATTAGACATGGAAATGGAGCAACAATCCAAAATTTAAGAATTACTTGATATATTTTTATTTAATTGTTACAATAGAGAGCAAGATTGATTGCACCCTTGGTCTCCTTGGTTGTTCAATGCAGAGGTGGTTTGTGATATAGCTTAACTGCAACTTGTGTCTTCTATATGTCTAGTGTTTGTATCAAGCATTAATAGGTCGATCTTTTGGTGCAACAAAAATCGCTAGTTATAACAAGTGATATCAGAGATTGGTCACATGTTTGAACCTCGCGCTTGCACTGGGGGGATTTTTAGAATTATGAGAAAGAATGATTGTGCCCTTGGTATCCTTGGTTGTTCAGTGCATCGATGGCTCATGACATGGATTAACCGCCTCTTGTGTCTTCTATATGTCTAGTGGTTGTATCAGACATTAACAAGTCAATCTTTTGGTGCAACGACAACCACTAGTTGTAACAAGTGGTATCAAAGCTTGGTAACGGGTTTGACCCCCACACTTGTGCCGGGGGATTGTTATAATGGTGAGAAAGATTGATTGTGCCCTTGGTCTCCTTGGTTGTTCAGTGCAGTGGTGGTTCATGACATGGTTGAACCACCTCTTGTGTATTCTATATGCTTAGTGATTGTATCAGACATTAATAGGCCAATCTTTTGGTGCAATGACAATTGCTAGTTGTAACAAGTGGTATCAGAGCTTGGTCACAAGTTTTAAACCCATGCTTGTGTTGGGGAGACTTTTATAATGGTGAGAAAGACTAATTTCACCCTTGGTCTCCTTGGTTTTTTAGCGTAGCAGTGGTTCATGACATGACTTAACCGCCTCTTGTGTCTTATATATGTCTAGTGGTTTATCAAACATTAACTGGTCAATATTTTGGTGCAACAACGACTGCTAGTTGTAACACTAATGTGATGAGATAAAAATAACAATGGAAGACATGGAATCTAGGTGTCATCTTTACATAAATTTCAAATTATTAGAAAAGTAGATACTTCAAGTAGAAGAGATGCATCAAAAGAGTGATTAATATACATTAAGTGATTCAAGTTATAATAGGGTTAGAAATATTAGGAAAACCCTTGTGAATTATTATATTAGGCATACAATTGAGATAAATGTTGGTATAAGAAATATGCATGCATCTTATAATATGCGTACAAAAAAAGTAGACAATTTTTCTCCATTGATACATATAAAAAATTAGAGAGAAATTTGACATAATAATTATCTTGCTTCGATCAAGGAAATGGACATGAAGTTCCATGATGTTATTTTAGCTAGTTAGTAATAAAATGAGTGTACAAAAAGAGAATTAGATCAATATATGGATCTTATTAACCATTTTAATGAAAGGAAGCCCGAGATTGAAGCACAATTTGGATTGCAAGAAGCTCAAATTGCTCAACACTCTCAATCAATAAACCAAAATTAAAGGTACTAACATATAACAAATTTTGAATTAGGACATTGAACAATAACAGTGAATTAGAATCTTGTGCATGTCAATCTAAATAATAAAATACCTAATGTGCAACAAAATCTACAAAACGCCTAGTAGTGAAATATAATCTATGAAATATGGGGATTAATCCTAGAAGAAAATCTTATAAATTTTCTCTAGTGAGACAATTGTTAGGGTTGGATAGATATAAAAAACTATAATTTTATGACATTATAAGTTATCCTAATACCATTCCTAATAATATTAGGGAAAATATGCCAAAATTTCAAGGTAATATGCTATCACTGGTGAAGACCACTTGAGACACTACATTAATATCATGGATATGTATGAAATCAAGAATGAAGAAATGAGAAAATTATTTGATGAATTTATTTGTATAGTGATTAGAAGAGATCACAAGAGAGGAGTATAAGAGCTTACTAGGTAGTATCATATACCCATGGGATGAGCTTATGAGATTTTTCAAACTATAGTGTGGTGAAATATTGGATCCAAAATTTGCTATCCATGAGATCAATACCGGCAAAAAAGGGGTGAAAGAGTTTGTTATTTCAACAATAGTTTCATTATGATAATAATGTAAGTTTGTCCCAAAATATGGCCAAATGGGACTATGTTCTTTGTTGTTTATTGTGAAACTTTGGGTTCAATTTTGGGATAAGAAGAATAAAACACTATGAGAAGCTTGTTCTATGGATACTGACATAAAAGGTAACTTGAGAGAATCTAAAAAATATAGTAAGATATCTAATTCAAAGCTTCAAATAATAGGTGTAAAGGCTTATAGTCAGCCCCTCAATGCTAAAGAAAATTTGGATAAGTCTATGGGATATGTGAAGGATATCTCATACAAGGTTACAAATAATGAACAAGTTGTCTTCTAATGCTAGTGCTACACAATTAAACGAGGGTCAAAGATTACATAACATTACCTATAATTATGATTGTTTTAAAAAACCAAGTTCAAATAACAATAAATTAATACCAAGATATGCTAACCAAGGATACTGAGACAAAAATACCCCCAATCTCTCGAGGAAGGATCACATGAATCTTTAACAAGATTTTTTTGGGTGTGATGTGTTACATTTTCCGCCCAATTAGTCTAAATGTGTTATTTATACAACACTTGAAGAAGACAAATAACTTAAAGGAAAGGTTCACCTAAGTATTACAAGGATGTCAATATTTATCAATTGGATGTATATGAGGGTGAGGGAGTTTCGTTCAATCAAAAGAGTAATCATGTTCCTTATAATAATCATTTCACTCAAGGAACAAATGAGTCAATGAAACAATAAAATATTTATAATGAAGACATCAAGGCTCTAATCGAGGTTGTTTCATGCAAGTAAAAAGTTATTACCAAGTACAAAATGGACAAGTATGTATCCGTACAAAAAAAGTGTGTCATAAAGCAAAACATTGTTGAAACCCTAAAAACAAGCATTGATGGCCCCAAACAAAGGTTTGGTGAAAAAGAAATTGATAAAAAGTGTAAGGTGGCTAAGGGATTTGAAGAGATAGTCAATACAAATAAATTTGTTACATTTAAGGGTTAGATCATTCCATTTATTCCTAATGTAGCACTATCACTATCCTATTATCCACTTTTTTACTTGCATACTAGCTAATTTCCATTGTCCAACCATTAAGTCAATTTTAGGTCTGAGTGCTTATAAAAAATTTGTTAAGAATCGATGAACACAGGGAAAGGGAATTGTTTTATCTCACCACCCCTACTACTTTTTATCAACCTGATAAATTCATTAATGTTCCTCAAAGATGAGATCAAAATGTAAGATACAACTAAGATACATTTAGCCACAATATCTTCAAGTGGAAATAGGTAATAGATCAATTTCAAACCTCATTATTTATGAATGGTTGGTTGGCTCATAGTTATATTTTAGATTCTTATTCATCTAATACCTTAATTTCATCAGAAGTCATGAATCAACTAAGGTTTTAAGAAGAAAATTAACATGGAAAATCTGCTCCCATGGATTTTCATGAAGTCAATGTAAGTGGGATTGTAAATGATGTTGAAGTGTCCAATTATTCATACCCTAGTTATAAAGTTAGGAAATAGGGTTCACAATTTTATGCACACAAACTATGAATTGGGCCTATTTACTTTAATTACTATAGGGATGAGAATGGATTCACTTTTCCCAATGGATAAGAACTTCTTCTTCTCAAATCACATGTGTAGACATGGAGTATAGACCTGGAAAGGAGAGTTAAAGAGTGACTTGTGTCTAAAATACAGGCTGGAAAGTGGAGGATGATGCCAAATTTGGGTTCCCTTGTTAAAGAGTGTCAGGTGTGGATAAAATACGTGTTTTATAGATTAGGATGTTGGTCTAAACCTTCCCTAGAAGTTTCATAAAAAAGGTGCTAGACACTAACAAAAAATATCACTAATGTCCATGTCTTTTAACCTCTTAAAAATTTGTTTATATTTGTCTCTATCTACTCTTTCTAAATCCAAATTATTGTCTTTAGATCCTACCGCCTATATGTGTAAAAGAGAGAAAATGTTGTTGGGTTGATAAAGGTTTGCCTAGGTTAAACCTTGGGTTTTGAATCAATCTTATAATTAAATTGAAATTGAAATTGAAATGTATTTGAAATTGTGACTTGAAAGGTCATATGCTAGATCTAATATTTAAATGCTAAAATGAAATTGTATACCTTTATAATATAGTTTGTGTTGAATTCTACATGAAAAGGTTAATGTTATCATTTAGTAATGCATAAAGTACTTCATAGTAACTTGATTTAGGATGTCATAAATAATGTTTGAAATATAAATTTGACATGTACTTCATTGTCTTAATAATGTTTGACTGCTTTCTAAATGATATGATGTGATGTCTTGGTGATATGATGACATTGTATAAGATTGATGTCTCAAATAAAGGGGAAAGGCATGCTTTTACACCTCACTTCATGAAATTTATTTGCATTTTTGAAGAAAATTAACATGGGAAAGGAATTCCTACCTACATATTCTGACCATTATTTGAACCCCTTTAAGAAAGACAAGGGTGCCATTGTCTATCCTATCATGGACTAAAAAAGGATCACTAACCTAGGTGACAAATACATTTGCAAATTCGAAGTTTGTGTAATTAGAATCAAACATGATCAAATCACGAAAGACTATAACACTGAAGTGAGGCCTAAGTGAGTATGAAATTGTATAGGGATACAAATTACAATTCTACTCTGGTAAAAAATTCAAAGGACATTCTTATAGTTATTTATCTAGATAAGTGGGGTATATTCTTATCAAGGATGTGGGAAGCCTCAATTGGTGGTAGCACTCAAATGGACCTATTCTATGCGCCCATATCATTGCATGTAAAATAATTATAATTGCATAGGGAAAATAAATTGTGGAGAATACATATGAAATAAAGAATGAAGTTTGTTACTTGAATGTAGAGTATGATTGTTTTGTGGGATGTTATGATGATGATGAGCATGAGAAATATGTGAACCCATATGATTTATCCCCACATAAATATCTAGGGGTTGATGTAATTTGGAAAATTCATTTTAATGCAGCATGTTTAGGAGAATATAACCATTCAGGGGTGTGAAGGAGGTGAATTAAGGATAAAATATAAAGATTGGAAAGGGGGTATTATTGATTGATTAATTGTTATAGTGTGTTGAAATCCTTAACCCTAATTCACATCTTACACTTAATTGAGTTTGATATTGTATTGTTATTGTGATGGTGATAAGGGGAAGATAAGATGCTCCTTTCTTTCACCCTCAAATATACAAATAGGAGATCCAATTTGATCGACCCAAGAAGAAGGGTTAATACACAAGTGAATCCACCATTTGGAAAGAGAACAAGAAAGGGGATCTTAAATTCTATAAATTAATTGATTAAATATGATTAAAGACAATAATTGAAAAGAATAGGAGAAAGAACCAACCTTGCAAAATTGCAGATCAAAGAATGCTATTTTTTGAGGTCTATAGACTATTTTTGGAAAATCTGATAGTTGATCACAAACCAAAACGTAGAGACAAACAAAACCCAGAAATATTTTTCTGTTATGATGTCATCTTATGAAAAAGGTCGACCCTTTACCACTTTTGTCAACCCTATCCTGCACATATCCAAAAGTGTCCTTGCCCGCACAGTCCGAAAGAAATCTGAAAAGGGTATCCAGATCTGGTCTTAAATCTATAGTCTCAAACCTGTACCTAAAAGAAAAAAGGTTTATTCTTTGTTGGGGAGGGGTTTGCCTTGGTCAAACCCCTGTTTTGGAATTAACCTTAATATATATAATTGAAATTGCATAAAGATAAGAAAAGTAAAAAAACTTAAATTCACCTTGCTTGTAAAGTCCTTGTGGCAGATTCAAATCCATGAATCCACAAGTATGCTTCAAAATATGGAATGTGGAATGGTAGGATGTCTTCAATCTCTTGCTTGTAGATCTCCAACACCAAGTCTTGAATGGGTTCTTGAACTTGACAAGGGCTTGGAAGAAGATGGATGGAGAGATCACCAAAAGGGCACCTTGTGGCTTGAATCCTTCAATGGCCTCCAATGGATCTCCTTCATGCAAATGGATGCTTGCTTGAAATCTTTTTTGATTTCTCGCTTGAATTGCCTTTGAAAATCCTTCTCAATTGCCTTATGATTCTTATTGATGGTCTTTAGAGAAAATGAGAGAGAAAGCTTCCCTTTTATATGAAATTAGGGCACAATCTTCTAAGAAGGCCTACATAGGATAATTAAATCACCACTAAAGCCTTTACCCCTAGGAGAGGACCTATATTAAATACCATTTAGGAATCCATGCTTCGGAACCCGAAATAGTCGACCCGGAAGTGAGAGGAAACTTTTTGTGAGGACCGACATCCGGGAAACAAAAGGTCTCCAGGATTTGGGCCCTGGGACAAGGTCGAGGTTGGCCCTGTCCTAGAGCAGGGCTGAGGTCAACCCTATCCTAGGGTAGGGCCGAGGTTGACCCTGTCCTAGGTCAGGGTTGAGGTCAACCCTATCCTAGGAGGTCGACCCTATCCCTGAATCCCAGAATGCAGAAATCAGGTCAAAAAATGGTGTTCAAAAAGGCAGATCAGGGGGGAAGCCATGTCAAGATCAGGAACCCGGTCAAGGCACTTGTCATGACCCCAAATCACTTACTTGAAAGGATAAACCAGTCTCCCATGGAAGTGCTTCCATTTTTCGACTATACATTTAGCCCCCACTTTAGCAAGAGTATGAGTTCAACACAAACTCTTGGTAAAGGAGAATATACAGAAAATACAATCTTACTAAAGTCAAAAGGGATAAAGAAACCCTTAAGACCCCAAGGGACTCAAGTCTTTATAGACCCTAAGATCTTGATAAGAGAGACATCACTTAGTTAGGGAAACAAAAGAAAAAGGTGTGATTTATCTCGCCCAATGAGAACTTATGTCCCATTGTGAACTGCACAAAAGCGTAACTGGAAAGATGAAGTTGAACTGCCTAGTGAATGTGGTTACTCACTAGTCAACCCATCAGGGAGATCCATTCTTAAAGGGATCAAAGCATTTGTAAATTGAAAACTGGCGGGATCAAGAGATCCGTGTAAATTAAACTGGAGGGATCAAGAGATCCTAAAAAAGTGTAAAAATGTCCATTCTTTAAGGATTAACTTCTTTTAATCCATAAAGGGAAAAGTTTTAAGTCTTGTAAACTATTTTGAATGTGTGTGTGTGTGTGTGTATAAAAAGTGAGTAGAGTGTATGCCCCCATGTTAAAGTCATTGCTAACACTTTAACAGGAGCAATGGTTTTAACGGAAACATAAGCAACTCTACGGATTATGTTTCCACTACGAGATGCCCCCAAAGGAAGACAAATCAAGGGAAATAAAACATAAACATACAT
>MU226068.1:7907456-7929590 GCA_018584345.1 Thuja plicata | reverse complement strand
CAACACCAAGTCTTGAATGGGTTCTTGAACTTGACAAGGGCTTGGAAGAAGATGGATGGAGAGATCACCAAAAGGGCACCTTGTGGCTTGAATCCTTCAATGGCCTCCAATGGATCTCCTTCATGCATATGGATGCTTGAGAATGATGGATGCTTGCTTGAAATCTTGTTTTATTTCTTGCTTGAATTGCCTTTGAAAATCCTTCTTAATTTCCTTATGATTCTTATTAATGGTCCTTAGAGAAAATGAGAGAGAAAGCTTCCCTTTTATATGAAATTAGGGCACAATCTTCTAAGGAGGCCTACATAGGATAATTAAATCACCATTAAAGCCTTTACCCTTAGGAGAGGACCTATATTAAATACAATTTAGGAATCCACACTTCGAAACATGAAATTGCCGACCCGTAAGTGGGAGGAAATGTTTTGTGAGGACCGACATCTGGGAAACAGAAGGTCTCCAGGATTTGGACCCAAGGACAAGGTCGAGGTCGGTCCTGTCCTAGTGTGTTTATGGGATTTAGGGACATGGTTGACCTTGACCCTGACCTAGGACAGGGTCGAGGTTGGCCCTGTCTTAGGGCAGGGCCAAGTTTGACCCTGTCCTAGGTCAGGGTCGAGGTCGACCCTGTCCCTAAATCCCAGAAACACAGGTCTGTATCCCAGAATCTAGAAATCAGGTCAGAAAATGGTGGACAAAAAGGAAGATCAGGGGGGGAAGCCATGTCAAGATTAGGAACCCGGTCAAGGTGCTTGTCATGACCCCAAATCACTTACTCGAAAGGCTAAACCGGTATCCCATGGAAGTGCTTCCATTTTCCAACTATACAAGGGGTTTTATAGTCTCCCTAAAGGGAAAGAGTTATAATTTCACACTCACATTGAACTATTAATGCACTAACGATGTGGTTGTATCTAAGGATTTGCTACTCAATTTTAATATGAATTCTAATTATTGGATAAAATGAAATAGAGCTCATGGTGATTCAAAAATTATGGTTTATTAGGTTAGGAAAACCTATTCCATGAAAGACAAAAGATTCAGAATTTATAAGAATGTTGTGTTGGATACTATTGAGGTGTAGGATGCATTCCACATAAAATAGGTTGAGAGAAATAATGAATTATAATTATTTCCCTTATTGAACAAAGTTCAAGATTTGATGTCAATATTAGGAGCATTAGGAAAAGTATAAGAAGCAACAAGAATAGAAGACACACCAGTGGAGCATTAGGAACCACAGTTGGAAGAGGATTAGTATAAGTAAAAGGCACACTATGATATGAAGGTTGTGAGGTAGGTAAAGATACTGGTGGAACACTCACAGGAATAGGTGCACTTGGGATAGAAGTTGTTATCAAAGGAGGAGTGTAAGTAGGAATACTAGGTAGAGGAACAAAAGAAGGTCCTATACTAGTGACATTAGGTGCGAATCCTAACTCTTGAGCCTCTTGAGCTAAAGGTTTAACATTCAAATTCATAAGATGAGTAATACTGTGCAAGAAATTAATACCTTGATCATTATCATGAAGAACTTTCTTAAGAGCTTCTATAGCTTGGATAGAATCTTGATTATGGTTTTCTTGGATAAGCCAAATTCCCATTTTATCAAGTTCAGTTGAAAGATTTTGCACTTGTTCAGGAGGAAATCTTAAAGCATCATCCTCATCATGAGATGAGTGAGAAGAGTTATGCTCCATAGAAGGATTAGAATCACGAGTAATTAAGTTGTCATCCGGGATCCTAAGGAAAGGAGTGGAAGACTCAGGATCAAAGGAACCCATAAGTCTACGACTTCTTTTAACCAGGATACTATAAGTAGGACTAGATGTGGTAAAGCTCATACACCAATACAATGCAAATGAACTAACACAAAATTTTGACTAACTGAATTGAAATGTAATTTGAAATAATATGCAAGATCTAACATACACAATGTAAATCTAACACCAAAAAGAAAGAGTTGTCTATCACGGGTTCAGCAAAATGTGAAGGAGGTGAATTGAGGGTGTATTAAGGATAAAATATAAAGATTGGAAAGGGGGTTTTATTGATTGATTGATTGTTATAGTGTGTTGAAATCCTTAACCCTAATTCACATCTTACACTTAATTGAGTTTGATATTGTATTGTTATTGTGATGGTGATTAGGGGAGGATAAGATGCTCCTTTCTTTCATCCTCAAATACACAAATAGGAGATCCAATTTGATCAACCCAAGAAGAAGGGTTAATACACAAGTGAAACCACTATTTGGAAAGAGAACAAGAAAGGGGATCTTAAATTCTATAAATTAATTGATTAAATATGATTAAAGACAGTAATTGAAAAGAATAGGAGAAAGAACTAACCTTACAAAATTGCAGATCAAAGAATGTTGTTTTTTGAGGTCTGTAGACTGTTTCTAGAAAATTTGACCATTAATCCCAAACTACAATGCAAAGATGAACAAAACCCAGAAATATTTTTCCATTTCGATGTCATCTTATGAAAAAGGTCGACCCTTTACCACTTTTGTCAACCCTATCCTGCACAGATCTGAAAGTATCCTTGTCCGCATAGTCCAAAAGAAATCTAAAAAGCGTATCCAGATCTGGTCTCAGATCTACAGTCCTGAACCTATACCTGCAAGAAAAAAGGTTTGTTTGTTGTTGGGGAGGGGTTTGCCTTGGTCAAACCCTAATTTTGGAATTAACCTTAATATATATAATTGAAAATGCATAAAGATAAGCAAAGTAAAAAAACTTAAATTCACCTTGCTTGTAAAGTCCTTGTGGTAGATTCAAATCTGTGAATCCACAAGTATGCTTCAAAATATGGAATGTGGAATGGTAGGATGTCTTCAATCTCTTGCTTGTAGATCTCCAACACCAAGTCTTGAATGGGTTCTTGAACTTGACAAGGGCTTGGAAGAAGATGGATGGAGAGATCACCAAAAGGGCACCTTGTGGCTTGAATCCTTCAATAGCCTCCAATGGATCTCCTTCATGCAAATGGATGCTTGAGAATGATGGATGCTTGCTTGAAATCTTGTTTGATTGCTTGCTTTAATTGCCTTTGAAAATCCTTCTCAATTGCCTTATGATTCTTATTGATGGTCCTTAGAGAAAATGAGAAAGAAAGCTTCCCTTTTATATGAAATTAGGGCACAATCTTCTAAGGAGGCCTACATAGGATAATTAAATCACCATTAAAGCCTTTACCCCTAGGAGAGGACCTATATTAAATACAATTTAGGAATCCATGCTTCGGAACCTGAAACAGCCGACTTGGAAGTGGGAGGAAACTTTTTGTGAGGACCGACATCCAGGAAACCGGTCTCCAGGATTTGGACCCTAGGATAGGGTCAAGGTCAGCCCTATCCTAGGGTAGGGCCGAGGTCGACCCTGTCCTAGGTCAGGGTCAAGGTTGACCCTGTCCCTGAATCCCAGAAACACAGGTCTGTATCCCATAATGCAAAAATCAGGTCAGAAAATGGTGGACAGAAAGGCAGATCAGGGGGGAAGCCATGTCAAGATCAGGAACCCAGTCAAGGCGCTTTTCATGACTCCAAATTAGTTACTTGGAAGGCTAAACCAGTCTCCCATGGAAGTGCTTCCATTTTCTGACTATACAAGGGGTTGTATAGTCTCCCTAAAGGGAAAGAGTTATAATTTCACACTCACATTGAACTATTAATGCACTAACAATGTGGTTGTATCTAAGGATTTGCTACTCGATTTTAATATGATTTCTAATTATTGGATAAAATGAAATAGAGCTCATGGTGATTCAAAAATTATGGTTTATTAGGTTAGGAAAACCTATTCCATGAAAGAAAAAAGATTCAAAATTTATAAGAATGTTGTGTTGGACACTATTGAGGTGTGGGATGCATTCCACATAAAATAGGTTGAGAGAAATAATGAATTATAATTATTTCCCTTATTGAACAAAGTTCAAGATTTGATGTCATCTTTACATCTCCTAATATAGGTATGGTGTAGAAATTCTTACAAGGGCTACTATTCCAAATAATATTTATAATTGTCAAGTCTTTAATAATGATTAGTATTTATATTAGTTATTGAATAGTATAGATCATTGTGAGAAGTAGATATTTGATTGGAAACCCATGGTGGAGAAATATGAACAAGGTAAAGAGACTCATTTCTGGAAATGAAAGTATTTAGCTCAAAGTGAATACTATTCCAAGAGACCTTGTTGATTTAGAAAAAATGTTTGACAACATTTTTTACCACTAAAAAATAAGAAGCAAGCCTATTAGTGATGAGAATATGGAAAATGTCATATTGAGGAATGAATAACCTCCTAATTCTACTAACATAGGTAAAATCCTAAAAATAGTAGAAAAACTAAGTTGATAACATTGTTAAAAAGGTATAAAAATATTAGCAATAATAGTCCACCAGTACAACTGAGAGAGGGGACAGGGGTGAATCAGTTGTATGAAAAATACTTTAAACTTTAACCTTTAACAATCAAAAGATAAATTCAATTTTGAACACATCAACGACAATACCATAACACAACCATTTGTTGTCGAGGAAACCCTGACAAGAGAAAAACCCCGGTAGGAATTAGCACCCACAAATAATGCACAAAAAGTATGGATCCATGTTAGGAGATTTATCATTTTTAGGATTTGATTATTACATACAATACACAGTCCTTGTTAAAGGAAAAACCTTGTTAAGAGTCAAGAGTCACTGCCTAAAGAAGGTTAAATCATCCTTCAACATTCATTGCCCAAGATATAGATATAAAAAGATATAATATCCAATGAAATAATTGATAGCAAAAAATTTTCTTAAACAATTCTAATGAATTTCATCAATCACAATCTCTACTCTACATCCAGTATACTTCTCACATACAAGCTCACAACTTCCACACTTCAGTATCCACACTCCTAATCAAGAAAACAACTCTCCTTTATATAAATGTACAATAAGCAATTAGGTCATCCAATTAAGACTTCCCTAATGCAAAAATAATTACATAACCCTCGCTAAGATACACATGATATATATAAAAAATAAACATCAATTACAATTCATCAAGTATAATCCAAGATCCATAATCCACGCTCGCTATCCATAATACATGCTACATCACTGAAGTCAACCCCAAATAGGTCTTCTCTAGAACACACGCCATAACTGATGTCACCAAGAGTCTTGAAACCCAAGAATCATAAAAAAAATTCCTCAATATGTCTCCTGACATTCCCTAAGATCGCATAACATGAAACATGCTCGCACCCAAGTTATCCACAAAACTCAAAGACTAACTCTGTCACAATTCTCTGTCACTATTCTGCAAACAGTCTTCACCAAATCATTGTAACTCAAAAAAATAGAAACATAAACTCATGCGACCTTAGATATAAGATCCCATCTTTTCCCTTAATACATATCTATGATCACATACTCTGATATTCCATACAGAGTCTGTACAAGACTGTCAATCTCACCTGTGCCTGAGAAAACTAGTCTGACTGAGACTTCAACTGAACATATGTTGACATGAATGCCAAAAACTACAAAAGAATCCAATTCCAACAATCCCCCCCTTTGGCATTGATGGAAGCACATGATAAAATCCATCAATCCAAAAGTACCACTCTCAATACAATCTTCTCAATATCCTCTTCACTGTTCTCCCTAAAATAGTAGGGATTTTCCACTAAATCTCTTCACTGAATCTCTCCCTATTTGACATCAATGACAAATGGTGCCATTACTCTATCTCTGACCATCTTTCCTTTTCAATGTGTATCTTTTCCAAATCTTCATGCCTACAACAACCAGGTGCATAAACACCCAAATGTGTTCTATTTTGTTCCTGCGATCACTCCCCTTGAGGAGTGGATCCATACATCAAGTCCAAAAAATGATATAAATTTTAAATCCTCTAGATTGATACAAAGCTACGTCAATTAGTTCTCACAAGGAGGAGCTCTCACCCCAAGCATACCTCTAAGATAATCAAAGGCATCCTTTGGAAAGGTTTTGTAAATATATCTGTTATTTGTTCCTTTGTGGTAATATACTCTAATCTAATCTCCTTCTCTGCAACCTTGTCTCTCAAGAAATAATACTTAATTGAAATATGTTTAGTCTTTGAAGGCATAACTTGATTCTTTGACATATTCATTGTACTAGTGTTATCACAATGAATAACCATTGTCTCTTCAAAAGTTATCCCAATGTCCTTCAACATCTGCTTCATCCAAACAATCTATGTGAAATTTATAGTAGCAAAAACATACTCTGATTCAGCAGTAGACTGAGCTATACAATATTGCTTCTTACTTAACCAAGAAACTACCCTTTTCCCAAGGAAAAATGCACCACCACTTGTACTCTTTCTGTTATCAACACTTCCTGCCCAATCAACATCAGTATAAGCATGCAAAACAAAATCATCATATTTTTCATACCATAAGCCATATTCCAGTGTTCCTTTATATTTCCTTTATAGCAGCAAGGTGAGTTAGATATTGTAAGCCTCCAATCATAGATTTGTACTTGGTCTGAAAAATATTATGAGATTCATCAGTAGTAGTAAGCTTTTAACCAGTAACCATAGGTGTTCCAACAGGTTTACACTCTTCCATTTCAAACTTTTTCAACATTTCCTTAAGATACTTGGTTTGAGAAATAAAAATACCATTCTTGTTCTGATTAATTTGCAATCCAAGGAAAATTTTCATTTCTGCAATCATTGACATCTCAAATTCATTTTCCATTTCCTTAGAGATTTTCTTACTCATTACATCATTACCTCCAAAAATGATATAATCTACAAAAACTTCAACTATTAAGATTCCATCTTCACTAGTTCTTAAGCATAAATTACTGTCTACATTACCTTTTCTAAAACCAAGATGAAGAAATATCTATCCAATCTAGCATACCATTCTCTAGATGCTTGTTTCAGTCTATACAAAGCCTTGTTCAATTTGCAAACCATGTCCTCATCATCTGTTAGAGGAAATACATCAGGCTTCTTAATACATACTTTTTCTTCTAGATATCCATTTAGAAATGCAGATTTCACATACATTTGATATACTTTAAAGTCTTTGTGTGCAACATAAGCAAGAAATAATCTCACTGTCTCAAGCCTAACAACAGGAGAAAATGTTTCTTCAAATTCTATGCCTTCTTGTTGTGAGTAGCCTTTACAAACCAATCTTGCCTTATTTCTTACAACCATTCCTTCTTTACTCATCTTGTTTATGAAAATCTATTTAGTCCCTATATCATTCTTGTCCTTAGGTCTAGGAACCAATTCCCTAGTGTTATTTTTCTTTATTTTTTCCAATTCTTCCTACATTTCTTTAGTCCAAGATTCATCTCTACATGCCTCATCAGTACTTTTTGTTTCAACTTGAGAAATCAAACAAATCTCATTTCTTAATCTAGATCTTGTCATCATGCATTTGTTTGCATTGACAATAATTTGATTTTTAGGATGTTTTTTCTTAACATACCTTGGTGTCTTTGGAATTTTAGTAGAATAATTTAGACATACCTTGATTTCATGATCAACCTCAAAAGGTTCTTCTTGATTTTCTGTAATCTCCCTGTTCTCTGAAGTCTGGCTATAGTCATATATTCTTTCATGAATCTAAAACTTCTCATCAATCCTTACATTAGAACTTTCAATTATATTTTTTAATATCATATTGAAACATTTATAAGCCTTGCTCTTAGTGGAATAACCAAGGAATATACCTTCATCACTTCTAGCATCAAAATTTCCTATCTCATCATCTCTTTTGATATAGTATTTACTACCAAATATTCTAAAATATTTCACAGTAGGAGCATGATTAAACCATAGTTCATAAGGAGTCTTATTAGTACCTTCTTTGGTCTAAATTCTATTCAAGGTGTAGACTGTAGTACCAACAACTTCTCTCCAATGAACATGCAACACATTTCCTTCAAGCAACATAGTTATGGAAGCATCTAATATAGTCCTATTTCTTCGCTCTGCAATCCCATTCTGTTATGGTGTCCTAGGAGTAGATGATTTTCTGTATATTCCATGCTCTTCATAGTAGGTATTGAACATATCTAAAGTAAACTCTCCACCTCTATATGCATTAAACATTTTATCTTCAAACCAGATTCATTCTCAAATTTTTCTTTGAAAATCTTGAATTTATCATAAGCCTCATATTTCTCTCTAAGATATGTAACCCACATCATCCTAGAAAAGTCATCAACAAAAAGTATGAAATACCTTTCACCATGGTAAGATCTTGTTCTTGTAGGACCACACAAATTTGTATGCATGAGATCCAACTTCCCTTTTGCTAAGTAAGATTTTATTTTAAAACTTCTTCTAGTTTGTTTCCCCATCACACATTCTCTACACATAGTGTTAGAAGGTTTCACAATCTTCGATAGATCTCTAACAACATTTTTCATACTTGCTTTCACAATGTTATAAAAATTTATATGACAACATCTTCTATTCCATAACCAATTATCATCAACCTTCACAAAAAAACATGAAACTTATGTGGTATTCAACTCAAATACATTACCTCTTGACTTAGTACCAGATGCAATCAAATCTCCTATCTGACTTCTGATAGAACATTTCCCATCATTGAACTTTAAATGATAACCCTTGTCTACAAGCCATCCAACACTCAACAAGTTATGCTTAAGTCCATCAACAAGCAATACATCATTAGTATTAGTTTTACCATCAAGATAAATTGATCCCACTCCAATGATAAACTTAGGAGTATTGTCACCAAATCTGACTACACCACCATCATATTTAATTAACTGAACAAACTTGTTTCTATCACCAGTCATATGATGTGAACAACTACTGTTTATGATCCATTCAGATTTATTTTCAATATGTGAAACTAGGGCTTTCTCTTCATGAATAGGTTCATCATCTTTAATAGCAATAAATTCAATTTCATCATAATCCACAACATCATCATTAGACACACCTTCACTAGCCTAGTAGCATTCCTTATCCTTGGAGTAATTAGGTCTATGAAACTTAGATTCATGTTTAGGAACCCTTCTAGGACATATAGATGCAAAATGACCTATCTTATTGCATGAAAAACATTTTAGAGGTAACTTTCCTTCAAACTTACCCTTACCTCTTTTTTCTCTTCTTGTGATCAGGGCCACAATTTTATCTAACTTCCTTTCTTCATTCTATATCTTTTCCCAGTCATCAACATATTCACCAAGCTCTTCTCGCAAGTCACTTATGTTGATGCTCGCAAGACATGATAAAGTCTTTTAGTTATTATGGAGACTCACCTTGAATTTTGATTCAAACTTTGGTAATGAATCTCCCAGATTTGCAACCTCAAAGGTAGTTAATTTCGCAATCAACATCTATCTATTGAAGTTCGTCGTCAAAGGTATGATCTCCTCTATAACTTGTACTTTAGTTTTGTAAACATGTATTAAAGATATAAGAATCTTTACGATCACTTCTTCTTTAGTGTAGGTGCGTTCAGAGTTTATAATACCTATAACAACCTCAATAACCCTCTGTACATATGATCTAACATTCTCATCATCTCTCATTTTCAGTATTTCCATCTTTGTCTTCCAGTTCTGTAACTTTTCTTGCATAGTAAACTTATCTCCTTCATATAGTTCTTCTAATCTTGACCAAATTTTATGTGCAAAATCTAAATATTTAACCTCTTTGAATTCACCTTTAGAGAGCATGCTAATCAATGGTTCTCTTGCAACCATGTTACAAGAAAATAAATTCATTTCATATTCAATAGCATTTTCTAATTCATCTTCAAGCTTGACCTGCTCATCTTTCTTTGTAATCATCCAGTAATCAATTCCCAAACACAGCAGATGAGTTCTCATCTTGTTCTTCCAACAGTCAAAGTTTTCAGGATCAAACTTTGAACTTTCATTCATATAGAATGCCATCTTCAGGATCACCTCAAGTTGTTAAGCTTTCTCTCAAAGGACCAGAAGCTTTGATACCAATTGGTAGCAATAGTAGTCCACCAATACAACTGAGAAGGGGGGGGGTGAATCATTTGTATGCCAAATACTTTAACCTTTAATAATTAAAATATAAATGTAATTCTAAACACATCAACAACAACACCATAACACAACCATTTGTTGTGAAGGAAACCCTGTTAAGGGAAAAACCCTGGTGGGAATTAGCACCCACAAATAATGCACTAAAAGTATAGTATCCCTGTTAGGAGATTTAGCCATTTTAGGAGCTGATTATTACATATAGTAGAAAATCCATGTTAAAGGACAAACCTTGTTAAGAGTCAAGAGTAACAATAGGCTCACTTCCTAAAGAATGTTAAAACCACCTTCGAGACTCACTGCCTGAGATATAGGTATAAAAAGATATAATATCGAGTGAACTAACTAATAGTAACAATTTTGCTTAAATATTTCCAATGAAGTTCATCAATCACAATATCTTCTATACATCGAATAGAATTCTCACACACAATCTCGCAACTTTTGCACTTCACTGTCCACACTCCTAATCAAGAAAATAACTCTCCTTTATACAAGTTTACAATACACAATTAGGTTGGCCAATTAAGACTTCTCCAATGTAAATATAATCACATAACCCCTTCCTAAGATACACACAATATCTATAACAAGTAAACACAAATTGGAATTCATCAAATATAATATAAGATCCATAATCCACACTCGTTATCCATAATACACGCTACATCATTGAAGTTGGCCCCAAATAGGTCTTCACCAGAATACATGATATAGATGATGTCACCAAGAGTCTTGCAACCCAAGAATCATAAAAAAATATTCCTCAATATGTCTCCTGACATTCTCCAAGCTTGCATAACTTTAAACGTGATCGCACCCAAATTATCCACAAAACTCAGAGACTAACTCTGTCACAATTCTCTGTCATTGTTCTATAAATAGTCTTCACCAAAATTGTTGTAACTCAAACAAACAAAAACATAAACTCATGCTACCTTAGATATAAGATCCCAGCTTGTCCCGTAATATATATCTGCGATCACATCCTCTAATATTTTGTACAGAGTCCATACAAGACTGTTAGTCTTGCATGTGCCTGAGAAAACCAGTCTGACTGAAACTTCAACTAAACATATGTTGACATCAATGACAATACATGAATTCCAACAACTCCAACATAAGCCACTTCCAACAAAAAATGTTTTTCTTTCATGTGTTGAACTAATGGCTTATATGTATAACTTAAATTCCAACATGTCATTCTATTGAAGCCTGGTACAAAGTCATTTAGACATAAGAAGCAATTTGTTCACCCCAATCTTGACCCCTAAATGCAAGAGGACTTATTAAAATTGAAATATGGCTGCATACTTAAACAAATTATACATTTAGAATGGGTTTCAAACATTGTTCTGGTAAAATAAAAGAATGAATATATTAGGTTGTTTGTCGGTTTTAAAAATTTGTATATTAATTCGCTCAAAGATAATTATTAATTTCATAGTATAGGTTATTTTTAGTAGCAGGTAATAAGGTTTGAATTGATCTCCATGATGGGTGGCTCTTTAAAATACATTAAGGTCATAATAAATTAATTTGAGCAAAATTAGACTATATTTGAAATGCCATGAAAAATATTTATTTATATTCAAATGTCATGCAACTTGAATAATGGAAGGGATTAATTTCAAAGAACCATGAATGTCACCTATCAAAGCCTTATAAATGAAATTGTGGCTGATTACAATTATCTTTTGAGTGTATTCTTTGAGGACCAAAATTATCACTACAATCACTTGCAGGTGATCTTCCAAGGATGCTTGGAATATGGGATATTTGAATCATAATAAAATATATTTTTGGTGTATAATAAGGCAAGCTCATCCAACATATCATGTCTAAGGAAAGAGTGAGGATAGTTCCAGCACATGTCAAATAAATTAACCTCATTTTGTAGTCTAAATTGATCAAGATAGTTCAATTATTCTTTGAATATATACATTGTTAGGATGCTTACTCTAAAATTTGTTGGAAAAACAAAGGCTATTTGCAAGATTTTAAAGAAGGGAAAATCATCAAGTTGGGACAAAGAACCAAGCTATTCCTTTAAAAAAATTAAAGATACAAACAAAAAGGCACCAATATTGGATAATTTCAATTATCCAAATCATTCACAACTATTTTTATTTCCCTCATTTCACATTATTGTTGATGTTATATTAGAAAAAAATAATGATGTTCATTATAAGATAATAAATTTATTTAGAAAATCCTTACAAGATATTGAATTGAATAACTATGTACTAGAGAAGCACACATATGTTCTTGTAAAAGTGGAAAATAAGCTTAGATCATATATTATTGAGTCGAAGATTACTAATTTTATACTACATATAGTTCTTAGAGATATTTTTGTGCAATGTGAAATATCAAACAAAAGGTAAAATATGTTTCAATAAATTCCAAGAGTATGACATGGAGGTAGAGACAACTAAGCTTGATTGAGGTTAGGGCTTGAAAAAATTAATAACTAAAAAAAAGGATGTTATTAAAGCTCATTAGGTGAGCTTTAATCCAATGTTTGTGCCATGTCAACTTAAGGATTGTCAAGAGTATCAGAACATTATATTTTATTTGAAAGTTTTTAATTGTCTACTCTAGTTGCATGACAAGAAAATAATAAAATTAAAGTTTTTGGCTCAAAGATATATGTTTCTCAATGGTTAATTAACATGGAAAAATGTATTGATGATGTACTCTTTACATGACTAGATGAAGAGTAATTTACTAGGGCTATTGAGGAATACCACAAAAGATTTTGTGTTGAGAATTATATGTAAAAAATCATTCCTCATAAGATTAGGGGAGTGTGTTACTTATATCATATATTATTTAGAGATGTGAAAATAAATGAAAAGGTGTGGCAATTGTCATGTATTTTTTGGTAAGATTAATTTTGCAAGAATACTTTCCTTTTCTACTATTTTAGAAGGGGTTCTATTCTAGTAGTTTGGTATAGAATTTATAAGGAAAGTTTAACAAAATGGGTGTAAATGGATATTGATAACCACTAATTGTTTACCTAAGTGGGAAGAGGAAATCCATATGAGTAATATAATCTGGAAGGTGGTGATTGAGTTATTATTGAATCACATAACTACCATGTTTGGTATGACACCAAGAATCATTATTAATAATGCAATATGTTTCAAATCCCAATATTTTGTTAGCATATACTCATATTATGAGATCTCTTAAAACATTAATCCCCTTTTCATGCATGGAGAAATGGACAATCAAAATCAAATAGTAAAAGCATCATTGATATTATCAAGAGGAATTTAGATGCTAATATAGAAAGATGGGGCAACAAGTTTTAATTTTCTATGTGGGTACATACACTAAATTTGAAAAGGGATATTGGTAAGAGTCCATTTGAGATGGTGTATTGTCTTAATGCTAAATCACCAATCGACCTTGAATTATTATTCCCAAAAAATGCTATGAAAAATTGATGATAACGAAGAAGATGTTGTTTCCTAGAAGATATATAATCAATAAAGATAAATAAGTCAAGAATATCGGCTCATAAAAAAACTATTTTTTTTTTTTTATATTAATCAACAATAAAACTAGGGTGTTTACCCTTACAAAACCACATCCTGATGGCATACAAATACATCACACTAATAACAAATAAGCATCAAAAGAATGTTAGAGAAATAGTGAATTAAGTAACCATAGGTTATAGACAAGTAGCCTATAACCCTCACAATTACTACCATAGTATAGAGTGGTACCATTGATAGTAGAAAAAACCAAAATCCTACTCCTACAACTGAAAACATAGAACAAAAATATAGTGTCTAAAAAGAAAACTAGGATAACAATATAAATATTCACAAAAACCCCAGAGGGGTAGGGGGAACAAGCCTGATGAACCAGTGATTATGCATTATGGGAGGGTCTGATATCACAACTTGACTAGTGCAACACCCATGTCCAATATTCTATAAGGAATTTAAACATGTAATTGCAGTTTCCTTCAATCTTCCCATCATCCCAGAGCATCTTACATTTCAGCAGGCACAAGGAAGTTGTAGACCTCTGCATCACCCAAAGGATAAACCTAGAAATGCTACACATTTTTTGTTCTACTTTACTCAATTTGTTCTTCATGTTGTCCACCTCACTATGTAGGTTAGCCAAATTTGACACAAGATACATTGAAGTTAGGAAAAATTGAATTATCCTCATTTGGTAGAACATCAGATCTAGGATCAGTGGGCCCCTCCTTCACCCTATCATAAGTGTGGGTCAAATTGTTGGAGGTAGACTTATTCAAAATACCATTAGTATCTGCATAAATATATTCACACTCTATAGTCTTGATCTCCTCACTTTCCTTTTCAAATTTATGACTCCCTTTTTTAGTGTTTTCCTCTGAGTCATAATCAACCATCAATTTTTTCCCTTTCTTTATAGACCTAGTGGCCATTTTTTTGGATCTACAAGGGTTGTTATGCTACTCCTCCACCTCCTTCTCCTCTTCATTGTTTACCTCTTGAACAAAAATTTTTTTTTTTGGTCGAGAGGGGGGAGGATATTTTCCCTTACTCTTGGAGGTGGACAATAAGGATTCCTTACCTTTAAAGATAGCCTTAGGAGTAGGGGTATCAAAGTTCAATATGTTTAGGGTGCTGGGACATGAGGCAATCTTAAGGGATCCCAAATTCCTAATACCCTTCTTTTTACTTTTCCCTGAGGCTGACATATCAATGATGATAGTAGGTGGGGGATTGTGAAACAATGCCTTCTTTAATGCCCCACCAGGGAACCCAAGAGATATTAGCCTAAAACATGTTACTAAGTTTGCAGAACAATTTTTTATTTTAAAGAGTTTACGATTGATAATTATAACAATGCGGAAGCAATATAACATAAGACATACATACTCATAAATGCAACTCATTTACAGATTACAAATCCCAAGGGTTCCATGACGTAGAATTACGTAAGTTAACTAATCCACTAAATATAATAACCAATATACAATCTTCATATAATGAAAAGAAATAACAATAACATCATCTGATAAATGAAACCTATATATAAGTGATATCATAATGAACCAACATCCACTACACAAGTTGTAGGGTATGTGACAAAATGCAATATAGAGTACAATACAATAATACAAGAATTTCACAACTAATACAACTATAAAACATAAGAAAGATAAGAGAAAGTCTCAAACAGTGAAGAACAAGAAGATACAATTGCAACAAGGATCATCCAAGCAAAGTAACTTACCTCAGATCTCAATGGTAAAAAGAATCACTACCATCCAATCTCGTGAAACCAAAGTTCCACTCCCACCATGCTGAGGAGATAACAATAGGCTTCACTCGCATAAAAAAACCAAAGAAAGAAGCGAAAACTAAGAAAGAGGATCCTGATATCTCTCTAACTCCATGTGTGCTACACATATTGCAAGGTAAGACTCACTAATCCAAAGGAAACTGAAACATGTAGAAAATATAAGTTGTATATAGAAAGGTGTCATCATATACGTCTAACCCTTAAGTTTTGTCCTAGCGACCTCTCTGGGCCCTAACACTTAAGTGACTATATATGGTATCAATGACTTCTCAAACATACAAAGTCACTAACTATGAGAGACACACACCTCTGAAGGTGGCAAGCATCATCTCATCCTCCATCTTAGACTATACTAACACTCAAGCATGGGTGAGGAACCTTATCTTATTAGTTCATTTTAAACCCCATTAATATTTATATTATCACTTGTTAAGATTACTTGCAATAAGTGATCCTAGCACCCACTTGTGGGCCTGACACTTATTACAAGTCACCCCCTACTACAAAACTAGATAATCTACCATAATGCTCCAACCAAAAGAACCAAAAGAAAGCAAAACCAAAACCATAAAGACTTCTCATACAGCATAAATTAAGATAATCACCAAGAAAAATGTTGGAGCATAACAAATAACATATCATCCTATACAAGGATCCAAACTGTCCATCCCATACTGGACATCTCAACAAAATAATACAAATTCTTGTATGACATCACAAGATCGATGATCATAAAAACATTAATAGTCTTAGTAATAATTGGGAGGGGGGGGGGAGTGAATCAGTGGCCTCAAGAATTAATCCTTAAATCACCCTTAAAACTTATAACCACAAATTATGTCTCTAGTTATCTTTTGTCCTACAAGATGAATGCCTTAAAATACTTATATCAATTTTATACTTGTCAGATTACTTTGTAAATCTCTCTTCTATATGATTACCGATAAGTAGTCAACTATTTACCAAAACACAGTAAATATGCAGAGTATACCAATCAATCCAAAATTGCATATGTGAAATGTAAAATAGTAAAGTAATGAAACATAAACACATAACACATGTATTTTTAATGTGGAAACCCTGTTAAGGGAAAAACCACTGGGACTGGTACCCCAAATTTTCACTCTTCTAAAGTGAGCTCTGTTAGAAGCCAACTTTGTTAAAGGTTACAATCACACTATTATGTGTGACCTTGTTAGAGGATTTAAACGATAGTTTGTCACCTAGTATCTGGCATCTAATGCTACCATCCTTGATCAAACACTCACTTGGCTTGTTAATAGGTATCAGGCATATCCAATGCTACTTTCATGATCAAACTTTTTGATACTCCTTGGGATGTATCTCAATTGTAGAAGACTTTTAAGTCCTGCTCAATTAAGAGACTTGATGCTTCAATGGTTAAAATGAAACATTAATGATCTGTTCATACATACAACTTAATTATAAATTTTTAGATCTATTGTAAGTGCATAACCTCTCTGATCAATATAATCAGTTCTATACCTTTGCTCCATATTGTTATGCTCTATGATGTTGTCTCACTTTTCATCGGTGTCTGCAAAGTCTAGCTCTTTCCTTAGCTTGATTGATCAGGACTAAATGAAGACTTTCTTCTCCTTCAGATTTTCTTTAGCATCTTTCCTCTTCTCTTTTTCACCCCACACTCCAATTTGTAATGAATTGGGTTTGTCTCTATATAGACATGATTTACCTTCTCTTTGCTTTCTTGATTCTTGGTGTGATCCACAATTCTTGCCAATTAAGTTTAAAGCAAACTCCAATTTTATCTCAAAGAGATCTTCTTGCCAACTGGACAAATTAGCTTTAAAACAATTACTTATCTCTGGTTTATCTAGATGATTAAAACATTGATAAGTATCCGTTAAGTCTATTTATAGTTTCTTGACAGCTAAGCATTTTGTCATTTCTAAACTCTCTGTTTTGTCGGTCAACACTCCAGTTAGTCATCGGTGATAACTGACTATTCTATCGGTGTGAGTTCAGCTGTCATCAAGATCTCTGTCCTTGTCTTTTTTGTCAAGCAACACTGCAATTCTTTCCGTCGAGTTACTCTGTGTTTTGCTTGTCAGTCAACACTATAACTCTGCTTGTCGGTAATGCTATGCATTTGCTCATCAGGTAACACTGTGACTTTGCTCTTTTATTGTATCCGTCGATGTGCACTCCGTCGATGTATACAGTCACTTAGCGAATAATTGACTTATATGCATTAATGATAGCATAGCCTTTGATTCATTGGTTCTTTGAAGTATTTGGAAGTATTTCCATGACCATACAGATTATATCAAGTTGACATCAATGAAAATACAATGCATTAACTAATTTAATTCCTTGCATGATCATCAACTTAATATCTTCAAACATTCAATCAGTTACATGTCATCAATCTCTCCCTTGGCATTGATGGCAACATACTACATTATCATACTATAATATTACTAATACAATATGAAATATACAGTTTCATCAAGCTTTCCTAATGTAACTATTACAAATGTCTGACTATCGGCAAGCTCAAATAGATTTGATTTGATTCTTGCAGCTTTCTTTCTATCTTCAATCCCTTCACTGGATAGATGTAGAATCTTTCTTTCTCTGATGTGATGTGTATTCCCTTTTGTGTCAAACTCTCTCCCTTTGATTATTCTCCTTTCTTGTGATGTCTCTTGTCAGCAATTCTTTCTCTTGGTGTGTACTCTCCCTTTCTTGTTACATCTCTCCCTTTGGATACTTTGATGGATATAATCTCTCCTTGAGATGATAATGGATATATTATCTCCCTTTATTAGTATGATAATTAGATATCTCTCTCCCTTTGACAACAATGCCAAACAAATAGCTTTGTCAAACAAGATTTTGACAGTGATGCCAAACGGATCCTTTCTATCCATAATATATTCCTTGAATTTCCCAATCCATCGGTAATAACTCTAGTGCTTGGAGTAGATAAATACCTTTTTGTGTATAGATGTATCATTAAATTCCATCTCTCTGCTTGCATCAACATGAATGTTATTCTAATAATATGTAGGCTGATGCAGCCTTCTAGTCATCTTACTGACCAGGAGACAAGGGTCTGACCACTAGTCTCTTTCTCAAGTATTTAAATGTATCCTTGGGCAGTGACTTGGTGAAGATATCAGCCAATTGTTCCTTTGATTTCACATACTCAAGTATCACCTCCTTTGCTTGAACTTGTTCTCTTAAATAATGATACTTGATGGTAATATGCTTTGTTTTAGCATGCATGACTAGATTCTTGGAAATGTTTATTGCACTTGTATTATCACAATAGATAATTACTGGTTCTAGAATTTGCATATGCATACCTTCCAGTAACTATTTGATCCATGCAATATTTGAGAAGTTTGTATTAGCAACAACATACTCTACCTCTACAGTAGACCGAGAGATGCATCCTTTCTTCTTACTGATCCATGTGACAAGTCTGTCACCCATAAAGAATGCTCCTCCAGTTGTGCTCTTGTGATCATTAATATTTCCAGCCCAATCAGCATCAGTAAAGACCATAAGTTCAAATTTTCCTTCTCTTCTATACCATAAGACATATTCCTCAGTATTCTTCAGATATCTTAGAATTCTTTTCATAGCAGTCATATGTGATTCCCTAGGATTATAAGAAAATCTTGCAACTATTCCTACTGCATGAGCAATATCTGGTCTAGTGTGTACAACATACATGAGTTTTCTAATCATTGATCTGTACAAAGTTTGATTTACCTCTGATGACTTGTCCTCCTTTGTCAGCTTACATCCAGTTGCCATCGGTGTTCCAAATGGTTTGGACTCTTCCATTTTGAATATTTTTAGTACTTCTTTGATGTATTTGGATTGTGTAATGAAAATACCTTCATCTTGTTGCATGATCTGTAGACCAAGAAAGAACTTGATCTATCCAAACATAGACATCTCAAACTCTTTGCTCATTTCATTTTGAAATGATTTGTATAGCATATCATTGCCTCCAAATATGATGTCATTAACAAATATCTCAGCAATCAAAATGTTAGCATCAGTAGCTTCCTTCAAATTGAGATTACTATTTTCACTAGTTCTTACAAATCCAATACTTATAAGATAGGAATGAAGTCTTTCATACCAGGCTTGAGGTGCTTATTTCAATCCATACAAGGCTTTATGTAGTCTACATACCATGTCCCTCTTGTCTGGATCAACAAACCCTTTTGGTTGCTCAATGTATACCTCTTCTTCAAGTATTTCATTCAAGAATGCAGACTTGACATCCATTTGGTATACCTTAAAGCCTTTATATGCAGCATAAGAAAGTAATATTCTCACTCCTTCTAGCCTAGCAATGGGCGCAAAGGTCTCTCCATAGTCAATCCCTTCTTCTTATGCATACCCCTTGCATACTAGTCTTGCTTTATTTCTGGTGACTTCTCCATTCTCATTCAGTTTATTCCTGAATATCCATTTTGTACCGATGACATTCTTGTCATCTGGTCTCAGTACAAGTTTCCATGTGTTGTTTTTCTCTATCTGCTCAATCTCCTTATTCATATCACTTATCCATTCATCATTATCAAGTGCAACATTGACAGATTTGGGCTCATAATCACAAAAAAATATCTTGTATTTAGAGACTTACTTCTGGTTTTCATACCGGCTTTCTTGTCTCCAATGATCTGGTTCTATGGATGGTTCTTTCTGCCACATCTTTCAAGTACAGGTTCAACTCTTTGTCTATCAGCTTGATCATTATTTTTTCCTTCATTCTGTTCTCCATCACTTTGTGCATCATCTTGAGCAATATTTTGATCGTCGGTATTTGTAGCCTGATGCTCAGGTTCAATGATTTGTTTCTCAGGAGCTCTACATTGTTGGTCGGGTAGAGTGTCAGGTTCCTCATTGTAAGAAAACCTATTGTAGTCATCTGGTTCTTTAGTTCTCTCCTTTTCATTCTTCTCTACAAATTCATCTATCTTTACATTTGCACTTTCAACAATTTTGTTAGAGGCTTTATTTAGACGTTTATAAGCATTGCTCTTGGTGGAATACCCTAGAAAGATTCCTTCATCACTCTTGGAGTCAAGTTTTCCATTTATATCATCTTTGAAGATATAACATTGACTGCCAAAGATTTTGAAATAAATTACATTGGGTGTATATCCATACCATAGCTCATAAGGTGTCTTTCTTTAATTATACTCTGTTTAATGTATAAAAAATAGTACTGACAACTTCTGTTCAGAAGATTTGGGTGATGCCTTTCTCTGTCATTAGTGTCCTTGCACAATCAACAATAGATCTGTTCCTTCTTTCATCAATTCCATTTTGTTGTGGTGTTCTTGGAGCAGAGACCTATCTTTTGATTCCATGCTTGTTCCAAAAGTTAGTGAATTCATCTGAAATAAATTCCCCTCCTCTATCTGACCTTAAGCATTTCTATTGTTTACCACTTTGTTTCTCAACCATTGCCTTATACCATTTAAACATTTTAAATGCTTATGATTTATCTTTTAGAAACATGACTGTCATCATTCTAGAGTAATCATCAACAAAGACAATAAAATATCTATCTCCATAATAACTCTTTGTCCTCATAGGTCCACATAAACCAATATGGACTAATTCTAGAATGGCATCAGATGTATGGGTTTTCTTTTGAAACTAGACTTTGTCATCTTACCTTTTTGACAATTCTTACACATGATGTTGTCGGGCTTGGTCATCATCTGTAAGCCTCTGACATTTCTCTTTTTTCTAATCTTTATCATGTTGTCAAAGTTCACATGAGACAATATTTTGTGCCACAACCATATGTCTTTGTTTGTAGCAATCAAACAAGTGGTGTCAGTATCATTCAGATAGAATAAGTTACCTTTTGTCTGCTCACCGGTACCAATTAGATTTCCTGATTCATTGAAGATATTTGTCTTCTTATTTTCAAATGCTACTCTGTGACCTGAATTATTCAACTGAGAAACACTCAATAGATTATAATTCAATCCATTTACCCAATAATAATTTTTACATTTTATCTAGTTGTTCAACATTATGGTTCCTCTACCTTCAACTGGACAAGGTGTGTCATTACCCATTCTTACTTAACCATCTTTATAGTAATCACAAGTCTCAAAGTTTTGTTTGTCACTAGTCATATGGTGAGTGCAGCCACTATCTATGATCTAGACATCATTTTTACTAACTTTAGATATGAGTGCAGTTTCTACATACCTTTCTTCATCATCATCTGAATCATCTTTTACTGCCACAAACACCATCTCAATGTCTTCCTCAAATTTGGTGTCAGTATCATCATCTTTGCATTTTTCTAGGTAACTGGCCTTCTTTCCTTTGTCCTTCTAGTCTTGGGTATCTCTTATTTTTTATTGTCGGTATCTTCTGTAATCACATTTGTCAGACTTCTTTTCAAATGATCTATCATTACTTCTATCATTTTTTCTTCTATTAGGACATCTTGCAACAAAGTGTCCAATCTCTTTACAATTAAAACAAACAAGTGGTAATTTACCTTTATATTTACCTTTGCCTCTCTGCATTCTTCTATCCATAAGTGCTTCAATTTCATCAAGATCCTCTTCTTCACTTTCACTATCACTATCTTTTCTCATAGTGTATTTATGACTTGATTTACTTATTCTCATAGAAGTTTTGAATGCAGACTCTATGTTTGGTAAGACACTATTATCAAAGTTATTCATCT
>MU226068.1:7886609-7906821 GCA_018584345.1 Thuja plicata | reverse complement strand
GGGGGGGGTGAATCAGTGGCCTCAAAAATTAATCCTTAAATCAACCCTTAAAACTTATAACCACAAATTATGTCTCTAGTTATCTCCTGTCATACAACATGAATGCCTTGAAATACTTATATCAATTTTATACTTGTCAGATTGCTTTGTAAATCTCTCTTCTGTATGATTACCGATAAGCAGTCAACTATTTAATGAAACACAGTTAATATGCAGAGTATACCGATCAATCCAGAATTGCATGTGTGAAATGTAAAATAGTAAAGTAATAAAATATAAACACATAACAGATGGATTTTTAACGTGGAAACCCTGATAAGGGAAAAAACACTGGGACCGGTACCCCAAATTTTCACTCTTCTGAAGTGAGCTTTGTTAGGAGCCAACCCTATTAAAGGTTACAAACACACTGTTAGGTGTGACCTTGTTAGATGATTTAAAACATAGTTTGTCACCTAGTATCTGGCATCTAATGCTACCATCCTTGATCAAACACTCACTTGGCCTATCAATAGGTATCGGGCATATCCAATGCTACTTTCATGATCAAACTTTTTGATACTCCTTGGGATGTATCTCAATTGTAGAAGACTTTTAAGTCCTGCTCGGTTAAGAGACTTGATGCTTCAATGGTTAAACTGAAACATTAATGATCTGTTCATACATACAACTTAATTATAGATTTTTAGATCTATTGTAAGTGCATTACCTCTTTGATCAATATAATCAATTCCATACCTTTGCTCTAGATTGTTCTACTCTGTGACGCTATCTCACTATTCATTGGTGTCTGCAGAATCTAGCTCTTTCCTTAGCTTGATTGATCAGGACTGAATGAAGACTTTCTTCTCCTTCAGATTTTCTTTAGCATCTTTCCTCTTCTCTTTTTCACCCCACACTCTAATTCATAATGAATTGGGTTTGTCTTTATATAGACATGATTTACCTTCTCTTTGCTTTCTTGATTCTTGGCGTGATCCACAATTCTTGCCAATTAGATTTAAAGCAAACTCCAATTTTATCTCAAAGAGATCTTCTTGCCAACTGGACATATCAACTTTAAAACAATTACTTATCTCCGGCTTTATCTGGATGATTAAAACAATGATAAGTATCTGTTAAGTCTATTTATAGCTTCTTGAAAGCTAAGCATTTTGTCATTTTTGAACTCTCTGTTCTGTCGGTCAAAACTTCTGTTAGTCATCAATGATAACTAACTATTCTGTCGATGTGACTTCAATTGTCATTGAGATCTCCGTCCTTGTCTTTTTGTCAGGCAACATTGTAATTCTTTCCGTCGGGTTGCTCTATGTTTTTCTCGTCGGTCAACACTGTAACTCTGCTTGTCGGTAATGTTGTACATTTTCTCATCGGGTAACAGTGTGACTTTTCTCTTTTACTCTGTCCGTCGGCGTGCACTCCGTCGGTGTATATAGTCACTTAGTGAATACTTGACTTATATGAATTACTGATAGCATAGCCTTTGATTCATTGGTTCTTTGAAGTCTTTGGAAGTATTTCCATGACCATACATATTATATCAAGTTGACATCAATGAAAATATAATGCATTAACTGATTTAATGCCTTGCATGATCATCAACTTAATATCTTCAAACATTCAATCAGTTACATGCCATCAAATAGAACCTATCTCCAAACATGGAGTAGATTAATCCACAAGGATCAATATTCAGAACATAGAACTACCATAACAGTAGACACAAGGTGACCAAGATAATTAGGACTCAAGACAATAGTGGTCATCACCTTTTTGTGGTTAAAAAGCATAATGATCGGAGACTCAGAGAACACACAACATAAGCAACAGATGTATACAAAACAATACAAGAACCAATCAAGATATGAAAATGGTTATAAATTTTCCACAATATAAACCAAAAAGAATAAAAGGTAAAAACCATAAAATACTTCAAGTCTTAACGACAAAATCCCCTCTTAGGGCGTTACTCTACCCATACCGACAATCAACTACAAATGAAATCAACAAATCAAAAACTCCAATTATGAAACACATCCATATATAAACTCTCTTCTTTAACCATATAATTAACATTAATTAACTTATAAACATACCAAATTATAAATCAATTAATTAACTTATAAATAAGTCTCATCATTTTTTAAATTCTAATTTTAAAATAAATCATTACAAATATATATAGCTCCAAATATAAAATATTGACTAATTAAATTATTTATACTCTATCCCAATAATAAAATAGAATTAAATAAATAAAACATTGTTTAAAAACCAAATATATTCTTAAATATAAATTTATTATGTTTTAAAATACAACTTAATTTTAAATAAGACTAATCTAAATTCTAAAAAAACCTTTAAGTTAGGGGGGGGACGTAACCCCACCCCATCCTCACGTGAGGATTAACAAAATTAAAAAGAAGCAAGAAAAGGGAGGGGTACGTGGCCCCACCCTGTCTCCTTTAACAATTACATGTGTAAGGCATGGGGAGGGGGTGCACTCAATGCTAACCATCCCCCATAAAAGAGGGAAGTAGGTGGGCGACATGCTTGCCGACCCCACACACAATTTTTTTTTAAATTAAAAAAGAAGCCATAGCAAGGGGGCTGACCCAACAAGAAAATAAAGCCAACACGAGAAGTGCCAGACTATCAGCACATAACCAAAGTCAGCACACCCTTATCCAATCCCTTTTTTGAAAATAAAAAACTAGTAACTAGAAATAACAGGCCCCAACTTCAACATGAAGTTGGTAACCAGTCTGTTAACACCAACAGACCCCAACTTCACCACGAAGTTGGTAGCCAGTCCGTGAACATCAGTATCAGCAATGTTTGTAAACAAACTATCATAAGCAAGAAAAAAAGTAACAGTTTTACGACCAACATAATTAAACAGAACAAGAGAAAGGCCCAAAATGGCCAACCACTAGAAAATTCTATCAGACAAAATCATAAAAAAAGATCAGAAAAACTACTTGGGATTTTTACCCCCTTCATTAAGCATTAGCTTCAGCCAATCCTCCGCAAGGAATTGGAAGAGTTTTCCATCATTATTTTCCTCCCCAGGTGTCTTTGAGTTCTCCACGTGCAGCAGCTGAAGAGTTGTAGCTGTCAAATTCATTACTTTGACATCAAACTCCACAATTCCATTGAAGCTTTCACCCAGCTCTCTGATTTCCTCCTTCACCTCTCGAAGGTCCTTTCTGGAGACTAAGTTCTTAGAAGAGGCCTAAAGTCGCTTAATTTCCTCTTGCATTTGGTATAGGTCTCCCTCAACTTCCACCTTACCCTCAGCCTCCACCTTACTCTTCTCCGTGGCCTCCTCCTTATTACCCCTAATTTCCTTCTTAGTATCAGATTCCACATGCAGACTAGAAGGCAAGGTCGTAGTAAGCGGCGACTCTGAATGCTTTTCTTCAAACAAATTATTTTTGGATAAATCCATCATGGGAAGTTTAAAACTTGCCAAAATCTAGGAAGACTCCTAGCTTACCTCGGCTCCCTCCTTGGGTGTGGTGACTTTGCCTCTGTCTCTGTCGGAGTTGTCCTCATCTTTTTTTCTTTTTTTTTTCCCCTTATTTTTATCTTGGCTACTTCCTTTATTCCTCCCTTCATCCTCATCTGAATCCCCCTCCTCTTCTTCCTCCTCCAGATATCTTTTCTTGACTGCTTTATGTTTGAACTGAGTGTTGGAGGAAATTCTACAGGACCTCCTCATGCTGTCATTATCATCTTCTTCCTCCTCTAAATCAATGTTGATTTGAGTTCCTCCCACTGGACCCACTTTGTCTTTCTTGGGTATATTACGCACGGGAGTATGCATTTTGGAGAAGGTGGGTTGGGAATGTGAAGCCTTTAACTCTTTAGGAACATTAGAAGAGGGGGTGTTAATATACTACAGAGTGAAAATTGTAGGAGGGCACAAAGCAAGGTGGAAATTATAAAGACAGAGAATAAGGCCTTGGTGGAGAATGTAGTAATTTTGCTTGGATTTTTTCTTATCTCTCACATCCATCACCAAAGCCTCAAGCGAGTGTAGCAGGAAAAAAGGAAAGGAGATAGTATCATTGTAGTGAAAATGGTTAAGAAGAGGAAAGTGGTAGTTATAACAGGTGCCAAAATGACCTTTAAGAGTAAGGTATTTCATCAAAATTAGGCATACCTTGTTGTAGGGTTCAGGAAGCACATCTCGTTTGAAGCCCCCATGAATCCGGACCAAAATCTCCGATTTCTTGAAAAATCTTTTGATGCTAGTATTGTCTCTGCTTTTTGATACCTTTTTCCACTTCCTCCCTTCAATGGAAAGCCTCGTTGCTTGGGAAATAACCTCTTCATTGATTTGAAAGGTTATCCCATTTATGGTTGCCTTGCAATCATCCCAAGAATTAACCAGCTGCATCAAAATTAGCTCATCACTACCCTCCATGGCTTCCATGTAAGGGTAAAAGCCTCTCTCCTTCAAGTATGTAACTGCACATGGGTTTTTGAGAAACCCATCTTCAATCTTAGACGGCTCCACCCTGACCATATCGCCGCCTATTTCATAACTGTGCTAAAAAATTTCCTCTTCTTGAGACTCCAGAGACATCCCACCCATTCTACCACCACACAGACCAGCCTTCACCCAAACCTAGAAAAGAAAGCCAACGTAGAACACCCAAAAAAGGCAACTATTGTAGCATAAGATAGAAATCTACTTAGGACTAAAACTAGACGCTTTAATTACAAGCTATAAATTCACCACAAAGTAAGTACTAATCACATCAAAGGCCAAAATGAAAGCAATGTAGGCCCATGAAATGAAATGATTGCGTATCTTGGATTTAAAACACCAACAATGCCCAACCATCTTTTCAAGGTTCACAAAACTTGTGCCAATCTCCACGTTAGTAATATTTTTAAAAGTACCTGTACTTTCATCCAAACAAGCAATAAAAGCCCATCTTATCAACAATATACTAAAATTAATTTTCTTTCCCATTTCACTTTTGAATTTTGAATTCGCATTGCATCTTGTAAAACAACAAGCCACCATTCTCATCCAATCAACATCATCCACACGCCTCATCATTTAATACCCTTTTTCTTTCATTCTCAATGAGAAAAACTATTTGCTTCATCAACGAATTCAAATTTGTCCAATACTTAATTCCTTGTATAGTAAGACCTGTGGAAGCCAATGCGTCCACAACTGCAATTCCCTCTCTGTAGATGTGCTGCAATTTGAATTCATCTAGCCTTGGGAACAACAACCAAATTTCCTACAAGAGATTGGACATATTCTAGCTAGCCATTTAGTTTCTCTTGACCATCTCTATCACTATTTTTGAGTCTCCCTCGCTAATAAATTTTTTAATTCCTACGGAAACTGCCACCTTCAGGCCCTAAAATAAGGTTGAGATTTCTTCCATGTTGTTAGAACCCATCCCAAGATGAACCACATAAGCAATACTTATCTACCCAAGGTGATCTCTGATAATACCTCCGCCCGCAGCAATCCCATTAGAGACAGCCCTATCAAAATTTAGCTTGGTGTAATTCTCCTCCTAGGGGGGCCACTTAGTATTTCTCCTTGCCACCACCTTGGAGCTATCAAAAGCAAAGAAGGAGTTAGGGAGCTACCAAACCTGAGCCATTCTACAATCTAAATCCTTAGGGGAAAATTGAGGAATTTTCCACCAACAAGTCACCAGGTTATCCTTCAGTAGATTAACAGTTGATCTCATCGTCTCCTCAATATTTGTTTCCTCCCCTCTAAACACCTTATTATTTATTTCTTTCCATAGACTCCAACAAACATGCAAGGGTAACATTCTCCATAGGAGACTAATACATGGGTGTAATGAAGAATGACCCCAATTGATAACAAATTGGTCAACATTCTCCATAAAAACCCAAAAGTTGCATTTTTCTCATCATTTTGGACCACACCATAGACACATAGGGACAATGAATAATTAGATGGTTGATGGTCTCTTCCTGATTTTTACACATAACACATCAATTGACCATCTGAACTCCTCACTTCTGGAGGTTATCCAGTGTGAGAATCTTACCATGCAACATAGTCCACCAGAAGAAATTGATTTTAGGGATCAATTAAGGGATCCACACCTTTCTCCAAATTTCCTCATTTGCCACCTTCTTTGAATTGGCCAAATTAGCAGATTTCAACGTGACGTCACCTGAAATATTATGACACCAGAAAACCTTATCATCTAACTGAGAGAGGGGGATCCTAATACCTTCCAAAAGCTTCTGAATCTCCTTTACATAAAGAGGAACTTGAGATAAGCTTCTGCCAAATTTTTCCATTTCCTATATTGAGATATGTAATCTTTAACTTTATCTCCAAAGTGAGAGATCAGTCTATCCCTAATGAGACCATATTTGTCCCGACCCAATGGTTTATCACTAACCCACCAGTCCTCCTAGAAATTAATCTGAACACCATTACCAAGCATCCATTTCAACCCCCTAAATAGAGTTCCCTTACATTTAGCAATAAAAATCCAAATTTTAGAGCCAGAAGGAAAATTCTTACGATACGGGAAATGGGCAGAGTCATTAAATATTTAGCCTTCAGAATTCTGCACCAGGAAGAGGTCCCCCTAAACAATTGACAACTAATTTTGGTAATCAAAGCCTTATTTAGGTCTTTCATTTTCCTTACTCCCAGCCCGCCTAAAAACTTAGGTTGTCAAACCGTATCCTAGCTAACCAAGTTCATTCTGGCTTTTTCCTCCACCCTCATCCACAAAATGTTTCTCCAGATTTTCTCAAGCTTCTCCACCATTCTGTCAGCGATTTTAAATATATAAAGGAAGTAAACATGTATACCTTGGAGGGCCGCAGACAAAAATTGTAGTTTACCCTCATTGCTTAGAACTTTCCCCTTCCATCCTGCCAGTTTTTTTTGCATTTTTTCCAGAATGGTGTTCCAAAACTGGCATGAGACCTCCTTAACTGTGAGTGGGAGCCCAAGATAGGTGTCTGAAATCTCAGCCCCCATGCAGCCAAGACATTCTACAATCTTCTATTGGGTTCTTTGTTCAATATTGAAGAAATAAATTTTACTTTTACAATAGTTGATCAGTTGACCTGAATCCACCGCATAGGAATTCAGAAGAAGTTTCCATTCCCTAGCTTCCCTAATACATGTTTTTCCAAAAAGGAACGTATCATCCACAAATTGCTAGATAAATTCAGGAGGAAGTGTGGAGGCAGGTTTAAAACCAACAATGGATCCAATTCCTTCCAACCTCAGAAGGTTCCGAGCCAGCACCTCTGCCACCAACAGGAAGAGGTAGGGTGAGAGAGGGTCCCCTTGACACAATCCCCTTTCCAACTTAAAGGACCCCCAAGGTGAGCCATTGACTAGCACAACAAATTCAACCATTTCCATCGCCACCTTTATGATATTAATGAATCTTTCCTGAAACCCAAATTTTCTTAACATCCTATACAAGAAGTCCCAGAAAAGCTTATTGTACGCCTTAGATATGTCCAATTTTAGCGCCATTCTAGCATTCTTTCGTCTGTCCATAGAATGAATGATCTCATGGGAGGTAATCACCACATCCAAAATTTGTCTACCCGACACAAAATCCTTCTGGTTAGGACTTATGATTTTGCCAAGAAGAGGTTTAATTCTATTGGCAATTATTTTGGAATGAATTTTGTAGACAATATTGCATAGGCTTATGGGCCGAAAGTCTCCCATACTATGTAGGTCCTGAACTTTAGGAACAAGCACAATATAGGTCTTATTAAGTTTTTTTAGGATATTTCCTGTTCGAACAAAATCACGGGCTGTGTGAATTAGATCATACTTGATAATCTCCCAGAATTGCTAGAAGAAATCCAGAGGAAAGCCATTCGGGCCTGGATATTTATAAGCCCCCATGGAGAACACAACATTTTTGATCTCTTCCTCTGAGACTTGAAACAACAACACTTCATTTTCCTTCGCACTAATGACAGTCGGGATAGCCTCCAAGATTCTATTTGAAATAACATCTGTAGGCCCCGAACTGGGCATCAGAAAGTGTCATGAAAGAACTCAGCAACAAACCTACCCATTTCATCTTCCTCTGTTAGAATTTAATTCCCACTGATATTTAAGGATTTGATGGTATTCATCCTGTTATGAATTGAAGTAGACCTGTGGAAAAGGTCAAATTCCTATCACCTTCCTTGAGCCACTGAACTCTAGACCTTTGCTTCTAGTAGATATCCTCCCTCTTTAGATTTTATTTCCATTTCTTGTGCCAACCTTCCTCTTCAAAATGATCATTCTATGAGGAGACACCCCTGGCCATGTCCTCTTGGAAGTGCTTAAGCTTTTCCTCTATTTCTTTATTGCTTTGAAAAATGTCTCCAAACCTGGTCTTGCTCCACCTTTGGGTCTCCTCCTTAATTAAATGTAATTTTTTAGAAACGCTAAACATGGCTATCCCCCGAATAGGAGTGTTCCACAATTTTGTTTTTAATATATTTTTTTTTGTTTTTTGTTTTTAATTTTTTTCTTATTTTTATATAAATAATTTTCTAGTTAAATTTTCTGGGTTTTCTGGGTTTTCCAATGGGCCTCCATTTCTTTTTAATAATTTTTTTTTTTTAAAAAGAGGCTTGTTTATTTGATTTTATTTTTTAAAGTATTTTTATAAATATATTTATATAAATAACATAGAATTATTTATTGTACTTGCTTTATTTATTTTTAAAGGAAACCAACAAAGACTAAAATTCAAATACATTCATTCCTAAAACATATATTTTAACCAAATATTCTAAAAATGAACTCTTTCAAATTTATACACAAATTATGCCCATATGCAACATAATAAACGTGTGCTCATATGCATAATTATATATATTTATATTAATTTGGTTTAATACCAAGGGTTTTAACAAATTTCTTTAATAAAACCCTAGTTGATTCAATTTCAAGTTTTCTAATGTTTTCAAACACAAATCTGGATCGTTTTGATCATAGATATAAAAACCCCATTATCCAATTTGGAAACAAAAATTTTCTAATGAAGCTCCATCTACCCAGAAAATAGATCTGACATGCTAACAGGAAAATCAAAACCACAGATTCAAACCAACAATCATATTCTAAGATTTGACAAACACGAAGTAGACAAGGAATTTGACACAAGGAGATTTCAGTATTTCAGACACATAGAAGACGTGGATCTGAATACTGAAATTCAAAGGATTCAAACCCTACCTCAATCCACCATTTGAAAGAAGCCATGAAGAACAATCCAAAACAATGAAAATCCTAAGCTTTCAACAATTCCCTCAATCCAAACCAGAGCCAAAGACCTTTAAAACCTGTGTGTGCAATAATGAGCAAAACATCCTAATCAATGAAAGCCTACTCAACCTAGGGTTTTCAAAACTCATGCAACCCTAAAAGAGAACTCAATTGATAACTCAAATAAGAAAAATCAGAAAAAATAGAACTCAAGTTAAAATTGAGTAAAAAGAATTAATTGATTAATAATTAATAATTACAAGCACTTTCCAGTTTAGCCAATTAACTCAGCTTTTTACTTTAAATTTATATTTTAATTTTAATAAAAGAATGTGCACTTTAATTGTATAATAATATTTAATTAAAAATTAATATTTTTACCATATTAATAACATGCAAATTGATATTTAAATATCAATTCATCAATTATACTTTTAAATCTCAATTTTGGATTTAATAATTAATTAGATCCTCTATTCCCAAAATTAGACTTTTTAATTAAGTCTTTTTAATTAACAAATGTATTTAATTAATTTTCATTAATTAAATATCATCATATTTAATATTTCCATATTTAATAAGATTTAATTATTAATTACATAATTAATCTAATAAATCACTCAACCAACTAACACAGAAATCACATCAATCACATGACAAGACAACATGACGACAAAACTGACTAAACCCAAAATACCACAAACAAACACAAATGAAGGGTTCATGAATGATGTCACCTTGACGAATTTGAAAGGTAGAAAATAAGATACTTGTCCACTGTTTCAGGGCAATAATTGCTTAAGTTGGGGTTTGGACCTGTCTGTTATCTCCCCTCTCTTACCATTGAGATATTGCGATAAGGCACGCTCATCCTAACAATTCAGGGAAGTTGATGCCCGGTACCTGCAAGCCTACATCACAAAGTCAAGCATGTACATAATGTATATATAACAAACAATGATAGGGATCGATCGAACGTGTGGATCTCACAATGCAAGTAACTACATCTTTGTCCTCTACCACATCAGACACATCATACATAAATGTAAGATAAATACGCCACACAGTAATGTAAAAGATATATGCCAACCATACACATGCAAGTATGGTGTGAGTAAAATCATCCTAACATATGCATAATCATCATGAAAATAATAAAAATATTTTGGCATCAATATTGAAAAGTAAATTATGGGTGGGTAGTACACCCTCATAGACAATAATGGGTTTAGGAGGATAAAGAGCCAATTGGAAGTGGTACAACCTAAAAATAAGTCCCTAGTGCAAGGGAATATGTTTTTTTAACTTTAGTACTAGTACTTTCCTTGGTGTCAAACATAGAACTCTTAAGAGAGTTTAACAAGAAAAAAGGAAACAAGATGATTTCACCATTCTTAAAATAGTTAAGGAGGGGCATATGATTAAAGTAATAAACTTTAAAGCATCCTTTAAGTATGAAATACTTCATGAGCTTTGGAAGTTTATCTCTATCACATCCACCTTGTATTTTGACTGGAGCCTTACTTCCTTTAAATAACCTATTCAAGATATCATTATAGACTACCTAGATGGTATTCTTCCATTTCCTTCCATTGGTAGATAACCTAGTGGCCTTATCAATGACCTCCTCACTGATCTTAAAGGATATCCCTCCAACAGTAACTCTCCTTTTATCCTAGGAGCTAGCAAATTGAATATACAATCCCTCATCGAATATATTGATGGATTCAATAAAGTTTTAAACCCCCTTCCTTGCAAATATGCCACAGTGTGGGGTCAATCTTGAAATCATTTGATTTCTCAGGCTCAATGTAGACTTGGCTCCCCCCATCACTATAACAAAATACACATAGTATTCAAGTCTGAGGATAAAATTGTAACCCTTGATACGACTAGGGAAAATTTTCTTTATCATAGAGTGATTTAAAGGCAGAATAAGTGTTTATCTATCCAATTGGGTAATATCATTGAACCATTCTCCCAATAAATTGGGTTCATGCAAGTTGCAGTTTCCCACAAATGAGAGTCTTATCAATATGACATACACTGGGTACACACTATTATGAGAGGGGCAATGATAAATGTTAGTACAACCATCTATGGACCTTTTGTAATTCCATATCATTATCATATAGTACTTCTTCAAATTATTATAATTTTCATGATTACCTAGGGGCCACCTAGTCTAAGTACTATGTCATAATTAATGTTTAATATCCTATTTGACAAGGTTTTTCCATAATATGACATCATCATCATCCCCATATTCAAATTCAAAATATTTTCACAAGTCCAACACTCTTGCTATGTACATAAAGGGTTAGGGTTATGGAAGACCCAACACCATATGGTACAAAGAAGGAGGCACCACATCCAACACAAATGTTTACACATCATCACCATTGGAAATTGAACACTCTCAATTCAAGAGAGTTTGATTTTTTGTTGAAAGAGAGGGGATTTTTCCAACATCTCAACCTCTCTAGATCGTAACCACTAGTAGCAAGAGAGTTTGCTACCATATTGCCCTTATTGTACACATTGTTGATAATGAAGGAGTCAAATCCCAATAGGAGTCTATGAATATCCCCTATAATTCCCTCAACTAACCAGTCGGTCTTGGAAAACCCTTTAACAACATCAATGATGAGCTTGGAATCCCCTTCAATTGAAAGGGTTCTAATACCAATAAAGATCACAATATTGAGCCCCTAGAGAAGGCACATTCCATCTATTTAGTTATTCATGTATTTGGGAAATGCTCCACTATAGGCTGCAACAAAATTTGTGGTATGCATTCTTATTACCCCTCCAGCAATAACCATCCCTTGAGAGTTCCTCACAGTACCACCAAATTTGATCGTGGACCAACCATGCATGGGAGGGGTCCATTTTGTGCTTTTTTGTAGAAATTGAACTTCCCATATGAATTTGAGAGGATCCAATTCCTTACAATTTGGTGATCAAGAGGGGAGGGAGGGATGGGGGACAAGACCATCTTGGCAGAATCTCTGGGTGAAATGTAGAACTAAACTTCAGTCTTCATCTTCTTCCAAAGTGTCCTCCAAAAATAACCAACAAATTTACTATCTCTTCCTGAAACTATACTCTTAGGCAATCCATGCAATCTCACAATCTCCTTGAAAAATAAGTTAGCCACATATATTGCATATGTTGTCTTCTTACAAGGAATAAAATGTGACATATTAGAAAATCTATCTACCACTGCTAATATAGAATCATTACCTCTTTGAGTCTTTGGTAACCCAAGTACAGAATCCATGCTATTATCTTCCTAAGGTCTAGTTGGCACTGTCAAAGGTGTATACAATCCAATATTCTGACTACTTCCTTTTACAACTTGAAAAGTTCCACATCCTCAAAAAAACTTCCTCACATCCTTATGAATCTAAGGCCAAAAGTAATTCTCACTCACCAAAGCCACTGTCTTGTCAATACCAAAATTCCCAGCTAATCCTTCATAAAGATTTCCCTTAATCAGATTATCTCTCATAGAACTCATAGGTATACACAATGGAATTCCTCTGAATAACATACCATCTTTAATGAAATAGTCCAACCATTTTGTTTGGTCTGCAACAATAGGTTCTTTGCTAGATTTCCAATGTTCTGCAAAATCAGGGTCATTCTCATACAAATTCTTCAACTCATCAAATCCAAACACTTCAAGTCTCATTTATGTCTAAAAATTTCTTCTTCTACTTAAAGCATCAATAACTTTATTTAATTTACCAATCCTATGTTTCAACACAAATGTATAAATCTGCAAAAATTCAACCCATCTCATATGTCTCTGATTCAACTTACCTTTACTATTCAAATATTATAATGCTTGATGATCAATCTACAAAAAAATTCCTTAGGCAACAAATTATGTCTCAATTTTTTCAAATCTTGAACCGTGGTATAAAAATCCTGATCATTAACTGAATATCTTATTTTAGGATAATTCAAATTTTCACTAAAATAAGCAACATGTCTACCTTCTTGACTTAACACTGCTCCAACCGTATATCCACTTACATCACAATCCACTTGGAATACCTTATTGAAATATGGTAAGGCTAACATAGGTTGTTCAGTTACCTTTTTTTTCAACAACTCAAAACTCCTATTTGCTCCATGTGTGCACTTAAAATATTTTCTATCTCCCCTCATTGTCTCAGTCATAGGATTACAAACTGAACTTAAATTCCTTATGAACTTTCAGTAGAAACTAGCCAATCTATGAAATGATTTGAATTCTCCAACACTATCAGGTGTAGGCCACTCAATAATTTCTTTCACTTTCTCAAGATCCATCTTCAAATCTTTTGTAGATATCACAAAACCCAAATATACTATATCTTCCCTCATGAAATAATACTTATTGATATTTATCAACAATTTCTCTTCTCTCAATCTCTCTAATACTTGTCTTAAATGTAACAAATGATCTTCCTTTCTCTTATGCAAAATCAAAATGTCATCAAGATAAACAATTAAAAACTTACCCAAGAATTTATTCAATACCTTATTCATCAACCTCATGAAAGTACTCGATGCATTAATCAATCCAAAAGGCATCACCAACCACTCATACAATCCTTCATTTGTCTTAAATGTAGTCTTCCACTCATATCCTTTTATAATTCTGATATGATGATATCCACTCTTTAAATCAATCTTTGTAAAATACTTCACTCCACTCAACCAATCCATTATGTCATCCACCCTAGGAAATGGAAACCTATACTTTAATGTGATCCTATTTATAACTGTAGAATAAGTACACATTCTCCATTCTTCATTCTTCATAGGTGCTAACACTGCTGGTACTGCACAAGGACTCAAGCTTTCTGATCAATCCTTTCTTCAAATATGGTTGCACTTGCCTATTCAATTCCTCATTATCTGCTGGTGTCAATCGATGTGCTTCTTTCTTAGGAAAACTTGCTCCATGGATTAGATCCATACAATTAATAATACTTCTCATAGGTGGTAACCCATCAGGTACATTATCTAAAATTATTTCCTCATACTCTGTCAACAATTCCTTTATTTCCTTAGGTTGTCCTTCTTTTATTCCCCAATAAGACTTCTTAGGGATCAATGCATAACACATATTTTCACTGTTCAATCCATGCAATAATTTGCTTCCTTCAACCAAAAAATCTAACACTGATACAATTCTCATTCTTAGGAGTCTCAATACAAGGCAACAATACTTGTTTCATCCAATTTGAAACAATATTATACCTATTCTTTCTTCCATCATGCAAAGCTTGTCTATCATACTACCATGGTCTACCCAATAAGATATGATACACATCCATAGGAATACTATCAAAAATAAATTCATTATGATAAGATCCTATCTTCAATTTGATTAGACATTGTTTACTTACCAGTACCTTATGATCATCCTCTTTTCATGCTATCTAATAAGACTTTAGATGCTTTAATCTCTACAAATTAATCTTGTTAGACAACTCCTTAGAGGCTAGATTATCTGAGCTACCACTATCAATGATCACTTTGAAACATCTTCCCTCAACTTTACACCTTGTATTGAGAAAACTTCTCCTTAGCAATAGGTCTTGATATGTCTCTTCATAATATAAGACTCTAAAAAGATTCACTAGTTTCCTTCTCTACATAAGAAGATCTACCCTTATTCTCTATCCTTTTCTTAGAATTAACTTAAGTAAACTCAAAGGATCAGTGTCCTTCTCCACCATACTTGAAACATGTTCCTCTAAACACTCTTATGTCATCCCTTCTATAGCTACCTGATCCACTTTTTCTCTGAAATTTTCTGTCATCTCTTTGGTATTAATTTTTCTCCTTGTACTCAGTCTTTCCTTTATTTTTATTTGAATAAGACATTCCACCATTCAAGGTTCTTACTCTATAAAATATTTCTCCTCTTCCTTTTTTTATTTTCTCATGCCTTTTGTTCAACTTCTCTTAAGCTTTTAGGGCATATTGATAATCTTCCTCTATAGTTTGCAATTTCATCAAGCGAATCTCATCTTGAATTGATATCCTCAAACCATTCAGGTACCTTGAAAATCTTTCAACATCATCATCAGAATGACCAGATATGATATCCAACCTATAAAATTCCTCAATATTTTCCTTTGGAACATTAGCAGCGTGTAGAACTTGCTCTAGGATTTCTCTATGCATAGTGGATATTTTGAGTAATTCGAAGATGGAAATTTTGGCAATAGTTCTTTGCAATTGATCTACCAACTCATATTTCACCCCAGGGATGGTGACCATATGTTTTTCTCCTGGTTTAGGAATAGAGATAATAGGAACCTTGGGTGTGGATGTCAGTTTCAGAGGTCCCTTGATCGTAACCTGTGCTTGGCTTCGGGTTACATCGTTTGTGGAGGACGAGGCTCCTTTGATGGTGACCATGTTGATAGACTCATTTTTAATGTTGAGCATGTTGATCACATTCTCATTCTTGGAATAGGTGTAATTTACCTCATTACCTTTCCCTTTGGATGTTTCTCCTTGATTGTAATTGGGGAATGGTTTATTAAATGTTGTGTGATCTTCATTCGTAGTATGTCTATCCACTTTGATCTTACCCCCTTCAATGAGGTTCTAGATAACATGTTTGAGCTTGAGACAATTATTTATCTTATGTCCCTTGTTTTTGTGGAAGACACAGTAAGAGTTATCATCCCACCACCTGGGTTTGACCATTGGTTTCCAAGGTTTAGAATCAGGAATCATAAGGACTTTGTTATCCATGAATGTTTTTAAGACAGTCTCAAGAGGTTCTCCCAAAGGCGTGACTGTTCTTTGGGGTTTTGAATTCCATGTTCGTCCCTTGTCATTATCATTGTTGGCTTTGGGAATGGAAGGTGTTATTTTAGCCTCCTTACTTGCTTGCATACCATTGGTAAGATTGAAGGCTTCATTTTTAGAATTAATGTTGGACGCATCAACCACTTTGTCATTAACAATATTTTTGTTTTGCTTCCACCATTTAGGTTTGGAGTTGGAGCTACTACCTTTGTTTTTGTTTTGAAGGGTGATCTCCCCCTTTTTAAACATGACTTCTTCGATACAAAGAGCATTCTTAATCATCCTATCAAAGCTAGGAGAATCTTGCATTCGTAGAGCATAGCTTAATTTAGGTATGAGATTATTGACAAAGATCTCCATCTTTTTCATCTCAGGGATGACTCTCGAATATCGTGCAAAGATCTTCCTCCATCTTTGTAGGAAGTGTGTAAAGGATTCTCCCATTTTCTTTTTGGTATTACATAGATCCATCATGGTGACATCATGCTGGATGTTGTATGAGTAATTCTGAATGAACCGTTGCATCAACTCTTCAAATGTTTTGACTTTGGGATTCAACTTTGAAAACCACTCCATGGTGTTTCCTCCTAGACTTCCTGGAAATAGTCACATGAGGTAAGTGGGTTCATGCATATACTATATGCTATGAGCACAAAATTCTCTCACATGGTCATGTGGATCAGTTTCCCCTGTGTACTTATCATATTTTGGTCTTGCCACATTAGGAGGAAACAGAACCATTGTGATAATCTTATCAAAAGGAAATGGATAGATGGCGTCCAACAAAGAGTATTTTATTTTTGGTTTGTCCTTCTCTTGTTTGAGGTTTGTGAGTTCAGTTTGCATTTGATTGAGTTGTTTGGTAAGGATAGATATGGGGTTTGGTACCTCATTTTCTTTGAGATCATTCACATCGTAATCCTGGGGTAATTTGACACCCGTGGATGCTAAATGGAGGAAGTATTTTTCCTTGTCATCTCTGATTATTTATTCCAACAGTTTGTGGACTCTTTTGCTTTTTTTTAGCTTCTCGTATTTGTCTTTAGGGATTTCTTCATCACTATCTGACCCAAACGAATTACGTTCAAACTTGGGTCTTTCTTCCTCTTCTATGCCTATGGATTATGCTTGTTTGCCATCATCATAGCCCTCAAAGGCCTTACTCCAATCGTTAGTGTTGCTACCCATTTGAGGTGAATCAAGATCAAACAGAGAATTGCGAGAAGTTTCTCCTTGAAAGTGTGATTTTTTAGGAGGCACTTTTGATCCTTCGATTGTGTACTTATTGCATCTCGTGTTAACCATAAAGTTTGTTTCTCAACTTCGTCAACGTTTCCCAATAGTGCTAGCAAGGATTCCAGATCATTCAAGTGGGTGTGTCTAGGTAGAAGTCACTATTTGTTTGTTTGGTGGATGTAAATGATTCCAGCGTCAGAGGGTTAGAATGCCCTGATAGTGAGCTAGGAATCAAGTTGTATATAGAGAATGGGTAGACCACACGTATTGAACTGATTGTGAAAGATTGACTAAGCATGCAAGGTAGACATTTTGAAAGTTTTTGAAAATAACAGTAGGGAGACCAGAAGAGGCAATAGGGACCAACCAAAGAGAAAAAAGGGTACATAAAACAACTGAGACTTCCTAGGAAAAGCTGCTAGAAATGCCCACTGTCCAGGATGCGAGCTCCCAGATACGATCCTCTAATGGAACCAGATACGATCCTAAACCCTGGATACGATCCTAAAAACCTAGATATGACTATATGCTTGACCAAATACAATCCAATGCACCAGATACAATCTAAAATACCGGATACGAATCAGGAAACACGGGATGTGATGTTATGATGGTTTTGTCAGTTTTGGTCTATTTTGGAAAATTTGCTTTTTGAGGAATGTGAATTTGTTTGCTTCCAAATTGCATCAAGAGGTATTGTAGGGCGTGAAAAACACTTGTACTCTAGGGTATGAAATTTATTGATTGTTTGTGAGGAGATTATCTTTTTAGTGATCTTTCTGACACGTCAAACAATTTTGCATTGTTAAAGGGGTGGATCAAACACACATCTTTTTCCTATTCTCTAGGTGGAGGATGAAAATCGTTTGCTCATTGACTTAGGTACACACTCAAATGCTAATCAGAATAAAACCATTACCAAGCACGCAATGGCTCTAGTCATGATGTTGTATTAGCCGACTACAAATGCAAGTGAGGGCACGATATGATGAGTGTCTTGGGGCAATTACTTTTTGCCTTGCACAAAGAGTATCACCCTTTCGGGGATGAGTCAGGAATTCTTTCAGTTAAATGTGTTGTAGATTATTGGGTAATCCATTTGAAACTGTCCCCCATAGAATTGCACAAGGCAAAATTGAGGTGTATAGCCCTATGAATACCTAAATATATATAGTCTCGCAAGCAAGATTCAAGTGGCTCTGCTCTATATATACCCCGATATGTTCAAGGAATGATGTCAAAATTCTAAGAACAAAACTAGTTTCATTTTCCGAGGCTTTGGCCTACAAGGAAGCAACTATTTATAGTGAGTTGGAAGGGTCAGCGTAAGACCTGTCCTCACTTGGGTCATTCCTAGGAATTTTTTTCTCAACCGGCGGACCCTCTACTATTAAAAGAACGGTAACCAGGATTGGCGAGCTTAGGAGTTCTAGATTTCTGATTTTTCAAAAGAAGAAGAGCATACTCTCCTAGTCCATGCCATTTTCTCTCCAAACACTATAAACAAAGTTCTTTTCCTCCAAGCTATGTTGAGCTTGTTTTAATGATTCCTAATTTAAAGAAAATAGAAAGGGAAAGTTTATTTTGTTCAATTAACTACAAAATTTAGTGAGTTTGAGATGTTCAATTACTAAATCTAAAAGCAATTAAATAATTTTGTTCATTGATCCCACATGATTTAGTGATTTGTATTTGTTCAATTTGTATCCCAAAATGAATTAAATAGTTTGTTTGTAGTTCATTTACCCCTAATTTTGTCACAAATGATAAGACAACGTCCGATTTTCTGATTCTTCTCAAGAGGAAAAGAGCATAATATCTAGTTGTTTTTATCAAGTGGAAAAAAATAGTTTTAAGTTTGTTTGAAAACAGGGAAATAGAAGTCAAGATGGAAGGGGGTTTGGTAACCTGTAACAACCACGTTAGTATCCTTTTAGTCCAACTCCATGAAACCTGCCAAAAAGTACCTGAAAACACTTGTTAGGCTGCAAAACACAAAAAGCACAACTTGTCAAACTTGTTAGGATTAGAAAAATCAAATGGACAAGCTTCAAAACCATATACGATCCTAAAATTTTACCAGATGTGATACACTATCCAGGATACAATCCTATTCTCTGGATATGAGCCCTTGTTGACCAAATATGATGAAAAACTAGATACGATTCAGGAAATCCCAGATGCGATCTAAAAATTACGCGGTGCGACGACGTATCTGGGATGCGATCCGACAAAATTAAATGCGATTCTGTGACAGAATCCTGAGTCTATAAATTACCAAAAAAGTGTTAGAAGATGAGACTAAAATAAAATTTGAGCCCCACGGTGGGTGCCAAAAATGTGCGTGTGTATTTGGGTACCTGATGAAAATAACACAAACACTCAATAGGTCATTGCATTAGTCCAAATAGTTAGATAAAATGTTCAAAACCACTAATATCAACCTATTGCCTTCTAACTAGAAAGAGTGTAATATATAACATACTAGCCCTCAGAATATGCTATAAATCAGTGACCAATACTATTCTAGCATGAAGGATTTAAATCAAATTTAAGCTAAAAATATGAAAAAACATGTATTTTAGCTCTAAAAGGTGAAACTAAAACAATGAACTAGCATGAGATAATAGATGAAATATAAATCTAGGATGAATCTAACAACATTAAAATGTAATTTTGATCTAAGGTGAAGGCTTATTTGCTCTCAAAACAAGCTTCTATTTATAGAAGAATGGGAGAGAGAGAGAGGGGGGACAAGGTTCATTTATGAATTAAGAGACTCATAAATGAATATGTAAGAGCCTTTAATGCCCAAGGCATTAATAAGGCATGGGAGAGACATAGGATTAAGGTCTTCATATTAATGAAGGCATT
>MU226068.1:7845216-7867594 GCA_018584345.1 Thuja plicata | reverse complement strand
ATAATTAGGGGACTATAGCCATTTTAATTAAATTAAATAGGCTAGGGGAATGGGTTAATTGCAAGTGGGTATTTGATTTTGGGATTTATTTAATTCCTTTATAATTAAATACTATATCCATATTTGATTTTGGTTTGATTTGATTGGTCAAAATTGATTTGAATTACGTGGCTATAATAGTTAATATAAATCAGTGATAAAAATCACCTAGGACATTAAATTGATTTAAAGAATTATGCCAAGCAGTAACAGTGTCGTTTGGACATAATCGAGGATATGATCACACTTAGGGCAAACAGGTTTCATAGTTAGAATAGACCAAATTCAGGTGGTTACAATAGTTCATCTACGCTATTATTCAAAGAAAAAACACATCTTAAATCATCAAGTGAATACCTTTTAGGTGGTTTTATATGCCTTGTATACCTTCAAACAAGCTAAGTTGGATGTTATTCCACCTCTTATAAAGATTTAGAGCTAGATGATCTATCCTTAACTTCTTGTCTCTCTAGGGGCCTCAATTTAAATTTCTCAAGTGTACAAGGAAGTTGAATCACATATTAATTTTTAGTTTGTTCTGATTGTAATATAATAGGATTAAATTTTTTATGTAAAAATAATTCTTAGATACTATGTATCACCTTTTTTGCAACAAGGTCCCAAAACTTGTAACTTTTTATACCATAACCATATCTGATTAAGATACATTTCACAACCTTATTCTCCAACTCTGTTTGCTTCTCTTTTGCCAAATGTGCATATGCCTTAAAATAATAAACTCTAAGATATATCAATGAAGGCTTATGACTCGACCATGACTTCTTAAAGTGTTTTATCAACTAGAGATGATTTAGGAGACTTGTTAATTAGGTAGAAACCAATGGTAACAACTTTAGCCAAAAAAATTTATTTTATGCAAACACCATTCACCATACTCTCAACCTTCTTCATAGATCCCTGTTGATCCATTCTACAACTCCATTCTTCTATGGATAATATAGAATTGTATTTTTTCTATGAATGCCACAATCTTTACAAAATCTAATAAATCTCTAGAGAAAAAATCATTTTCATTACTAATCATCAAACATTGAATTTACTTTCTAGCTTGCAATTCAACCATTAATTTAAATTATTTAGATAGACCAAAAATATCAAATTATCCCTTTATAAAATATACCCATCTAGCTCTACTAGAGTCATCAATAAATAAAATATATTATGTATATTTTCCAATAGAAGGAACAAAATGAATAAGATCCAACACACCACCATATATATGAGAACTCAAGTAAATTGAATGAAGATTTATTTTCCATAAATGCAATGCTAATAGAAATAAAAATAAAGATTAAAATCATTCAAACCTTCAAGAAAGTTTTTATTTTGTAAGGTCCTTAGACCATTTTCTCCAATGTGACCAATTATCGGGCACAATAATATAGTCTTATCTATAGGTAGCTTTGAGTCTAAAGAAAAAACACCCTTAGGTACCCAAAATCCATGACCATACACTTAAGGTTAAAACCTCACCTTTTCTAACAAAGTATCCACATATTTGGTCTTCATAGAAGTACTATTGCATTTAACAGTATATGAATCCAGGTTATACAATGTACCAATTTTGACACCTATGGTAACCACCATAAAACCTCTCACCATTTTGCATACTAAAAATAATACCTACATACCTTGTTAGAAGTATAACCTTATTTAAATATATGAGGAATGCACATCCATTTAGACTAAGAAACCATGAAGGGTCAGATGTAAGAACAAATCCCTCAAAAATAGGAACACAACCAAGAGTAACTAAAGTGTAACTGCTCCAATATACGAACAATAGATAACATCATCATGAATAAATCTTTGTATATCCAGATAGATGATATAATAGATTGTTTGAGTGGAGCTAGATATTTTACAAAGGTAGTTTTTAAGAGTGGATATCATCATATCGGAATCATAGAAGAAGATGAGTGGATGACTAAATTTAAGAAAAATGAAGGGTTGTATGAGTGGTCAGTGATGTATTTTGGATTTACCAATACACTTTGTACTTTCATGAGGCTGATGAATGAATTATTGAAGAAATTCTTGGGTAAGTTTGTGATTGTTAACCTTGATGACATTTTGGTTTTTAGTAAGAGAAAGGAGGATCATTTGTTGCATTTGAGACAAGTGTTGCAAATATTGAGGGAATAAAATTTGATGATAAACATCAAGAAGTGTTCTTTCATGAAGTGATAGTGTACTTGGGTTTTGTGATATTAGTAGAAGGATTAAAGATGGATCCTAAGAAGGTTAAAATAATTACTGAATGAACTACACCTAAAAGTGTTGGGGAAGTAATATAATTTCACATTTTGGATAGTTTTTACCAAAATTTCATTAGGAATTTCATTTCGGTTTGTAGTCCTATGACTGAGACAATGAGAGGGGACAAGAAAGAATTCAAGTGGACTCATGGAGCACACAAGATTTTTGAGTTATTAAAACAAAAGGTGGCTTAACAACCTGTATTAGCCCTACTTGATTTCAAAAAGTATTTGAAATGGATTGTGATGCAAGTGGGAATGCAATTGGAGCAATGATAACTCAAGAAGGTAGACCTATTGCTTATTTTAGTGAAAAGTTGAATGATGAAAAGAGAAGATATTCAGTTTAGGATAAGGAATTCTATGCCATAGTTCAAGCCTTGAAGAAGTGGAGACATTACTTGTTTCCTAAGGAATTTGTGTTGTCTATTGATCATCAAGAGTTTCAATATTTCAATAGTCAAAGTAAGTTGAATCAGAGACATATGAGCTGGGTTGAATTCTTGTAGATTTATACTTTTTTGTTGAAACATAGGACTCGTAAATCAAATAAATTTGTCGATGCTTTGACTATAAGGATTTTTTTGATAGATATGAGAGTTCAGGTGTTGGGATTTGACTAGTCAAAGAATTTGTATGAGGATAACCCTGATTTTGTAAAACCTTGGAAAGCTTGCAGAGAAACTATAGTAGCAGATCAAAGCAAATGGTTGGATTATTTCATTTAGGAATATATGTTATTCAGGGGAATTTAGTTGTGTATACCCAGAATTTATATGAGGGATAATATGATTAAGGAAAAGCATCATGGAGGATTATTTGGACACTTTGGTATTGAAAAGATAGTGGCTTTAGTAAGTGAGAGTTACTTTTCGGCTCAGATTCATAAGGATATCAGAAAATTTGTTTAGAGTAAGAGTTTGTCAACTTGATAAGGAAAGTAGTCAGAATGTGGGATTATATACGTCTTTGACAGTACCAACTAGACCTTGGAAGGACATTAGCATGGATTTTGTACTTGGATTAACGAAGACACAAATAGATAATGATTCTATATTTGTGGTGGTAGACAAATTTTCTAAGATGTCACATTTCATACCTTGTAAGAGGACAATAGATGTAGTAAATGTAGCTGATTTATTTTTAAAAGAAGTTATGAGCTTTCATGGGTTGCCTAAGAGTATAGTTTCACGTAGAGAAGCTAAGTTTGTTGTTTATTTTTGGAGGATACTTTGGAAGAGATGAAAACTGATTTGAAATTCAATTCTACATTTCGTCCACAAATAGATGGACAAACAAAGATAGTGAACAAAAGTTTGGGTAACTTTATAAGGTGTTTGGTTGGAGAAAATACTGTAAATTGGGATTTAGTCCTAGCACAAGAAGAGTTTTCATATAAAAATCTAGTCAATAGGAGTATAGGGAAGACACCATTTGAGATAGTTACTATTTTTAATGTCACGCCTCGCTAGGGAACCCAGGAGGGAAAGCCAACTAATTACGACGAGATGTGAATATTTTTTTTTCAATGAAATATTACAACTAATCTAAGTCCTCATAGGTTCCCTAACACTGTTATTGAAGAAAAATAATCTAATCTATTCATTTATCCATTAAAGAATTGATTGATTAATATAAGTTTACCAATTCATTCCTTTACTTTTAACACTAAGTTACAAGGATAATCATACCATCAAAACTGATATTTTAACATGCATCCATGTGAGTTATCATTTACTAAACTTATGTCATTATTTACACTATTCATTAAGCATTCAGGTAAGAGATAAATATTCAATAGATAAGCAATACCCTATATACTTTATTGTTCTATACGCATTTGAGGTACTTAGTAAACACAATCCAATATTGAATTCTATAGCTATATTATTCATTGATTCATCAATTTATAATAATTTTCCACAACCTTACATCAAGAGATGGCACATTCATCCATAAATACATTATTTCATACTAAGTCTAAGGTCATTTCTTGGATACCAAAAAGTAATAAAAGATACATGAATAAATACCCTAAACAATTATCTTTTCATATTGATAACATACAATATTTTCCCTTTCCTTTTACCTAGATCTACCCATCCCCTTATACATTTATTTGAATTATATTTATATAAATCATATCATCAGGTCTAATTATTTCCTTACTAGAGCTTACTATTACAAGAATGTACATGCATAAGCACGTCTTTACATACACAATAAGAAGTCTTCAAAACTAAAAAATCTGGAAAGAACAAGAGCCAAGAACATCCATCTCACCACGAACAGTACCTTGATATAATAAATATTAACCACCCAACCACGTGGATCCAAAAAGAGTCCACTCCCCCATGCTAGGAGACAAAGCCCAACATGCACGCAAGAAGGTAACAACTAGGATACTCCTAAGGTGATGATAGCCCTTCCCAAAACATAACACAACTGAAAACATAAGAAGATCACAAGGACCACAAACAACATAATCAACATTGGTAGGAACTCTAAGTTAAAATCTAGGTGAGTTTCATCACATATCCCTCACCCCTTGGGTTACCTTGGTACTAGCCACTCTTGGCCCCAGCCCCCAAGTAAGCACATGCGGAACCGAACACCTTTCGTGAGGACAAGGTTGTTCGATCATGCCAATACAAAGGCACATTCTCCCACTCCCATCCCTAGTATTTAATAGAAATAGTGGCATTTGAAAGGAACAAATTAATCTTTCTTAGTGTGTATTTCACCCCATTCCCATTTAATTTATTTAGTTTATCACTTGATTACATAACTCATTAGTGGGTTACCCTGGTACTAGCCACTTAGGGCCCCGACCCCTCACTAAGAGCCACTCAACTAGTATCTTTAGGTTCCCTACCCAAAAAATTATCAAAATAACATAAGGAATCCCCATCATAATATATAAGAAGTCATAACAGTGTCACAACATCAAATAATTGAGTTTAGGAAAACACTAGTTGTCCTGAATCCTCTAGACAACCCTAAACCACAACTAGGTAGACATATGGATAAAAAACATACAAATTGCATCAAATTAATCAAAAGGGATTCTCAAAAACATAATTACATTAATAAAATCATAAAATCATAAATTATAACATCACAGTAACATTGGATTGGGTTTAGGGGATCACTGATTGACCCTAGTCCATTAGACATTCCTAAACCCTAATATGGCATTCAAAATGCTTTAAAATGTATAAGAAGGCATAAAAATTCACCATGAATGATATTAAAACCATAATAAATAAAAAAATACATAATTTTATTCCAAAAAAAAAAGCCCAATAGCCTCTAGTTGCTGATAGGACCCCCAGACATCAATTTAACCCTCAAATTATCAATCTAGAAGACCTGCGCACTTGGTGACCTAATCTGCGCACTTGGATGCAATTTTGTGCACTTGGTATGATAAGATGCACACTTGGTAAGATAGTCTTCACACTTGGTCATGGGAGCTTCACACTTGGGCCCTAGAGTTGCGTAGTTGGCTCTGTTCCTGCGTAGTTGGCACAGAACGTGACAGTTTTGACAAGGTCTCATAAACGATTCTAATTGGGAAGTTTCTGGGAACCAGAAGTGGAATCTAAGGAAGACCCATTTGAGATATCCTAGATTAACCTCTATAAAAATATATTAGTACACAAAAAAAATCATATTATCATAGTAAATTAACCTAGAACAAAAACAGGTCCTAATGGATAAAGAAGGAAATAACATCATGAAATGATTCCGAACTTATAAAACTTAATCCATAAGGTATAAAATAATTTAAAAACCATTAATAGACATATAATACATCATTAAAACACTATAATACATTAAATTAATAATCCATGAAGATTATCTCCAAGAAGAAAGAGCAATGCAATACATACACACAATACACATTGGCAAGGAAAAGTCTCTTTCAGGTATGGATCCTACCTGGAGTACTGCAAAGAAGGTATAAGGAATAGAATGCCTAGATGATCCAAGAGAGTTCCAAACCATACAATAATATCAAATTAAAATTAGATCAAGAGGCTCCACCAGAACACAATATCTCTCTCTCCCTGGAGTCTTCCATCCAATTCTCTGATCTCCAATCACATAAAATTTTCGTTCTAAAACCATCTCCCTAAAACTATCAGAGAAAATAATTCTCAAGTTTTTTGCCTCTAACTCCCTCTCTATATTTTTATTCCTAAAAATATCCCCCTCCTCTCAGGAACCATCCTCCCATAAGTATCTTATAGGAGTGGTTACACGTGAAAAATTCCAACTATTGCAACCTTTTGCAACTAACGGTTGGTTAATAGTACAGAGCTTAATTATTAAATTATACATCACTTGCAAGTTATTCACGCACAATATAATATTATTAACATTTATTTACTTTAGTAAAGATTAAGGTAGATAATCTTTAACACAAAGTATATATATTTATTATCTCTTAGTTAAGTCTTTTTATTTACTCTGGCCAATAAGGAGCTCCTCTCAAGGTAAATATTTAATGATTAATAATTACTTTAATAATTCCATATAGCCTTTATAATAATATTGTTTAATAAATTATAAATACATATAATTATTTAATTCATATCTTTGTATATATACAGACATATGCATATGTGTGCACCCATATGCCTATGCATACATATACCTATTTATTTATTTTATACATAGATATTATTTTGTAAGTAATAGAGTACACTCACATTAATTCATTATAAAATATTTTAATACCACATTTAGAAAAATCACTCATACCAAGACCTCAAATTCACTCCTATGGTAAAGAGAATCACAACACACATACATCTAAAACCAATCAATACCTAAAGATCAAATTTTCATAGAGGATAAAGAATAGACCAACTTAACACAACAAAGCTATCCAGATAAAAAAACAAATTGCCATAGCCAAGGTTCAATAATTTTAAGTCTTAAATTTTTAATTCAAAATGAAGGAGAGGAAGGAGCAATTTTGGAGGCAACGGTCACCTGCAAGTTTTGGGCGCACATGCGAGGCGCAAAAATATGCAAGGGAAGGTTTTAGAGAACACCCATGGAAGGTTTACAATGGCCAAGTTCATAGAAGTTGGCCCTTTAACTTTTGAAATCAGAATCACATGAACATGAAGGCTCCAACTGATTGGAAAAATGGGGAAAACAGATTATGAAATACAGTGCGAAGAACTTATGGGAATGGAAGGAGGTGGGAGAATCATAACATAATGGGTGGTAAACCTTCGGTATACACACGAATTGGGAAAAACTTTGATTTCAGAAAGATTGAACATAAGTTTTACTGACCAAAGCAGCCTCAGGAGAAGGAAAAACCATAAGATCCCCCCAACAACCTAATGCAGAGGAAGATAACATTAGGTATGAGGTAATGTCTATGATTAAGATTTCAAATCTTCATTGGCTTGATGCAGTTGAATCCTTTAGAGAAAGAGATTTTTTCTTCAAATGGTTGGGTCCTTGGCCATCAGTTACCATTATTCGAGACCGGTGTAGGGAGGTGTGGGGAAAAAATTTAAAACTTAAATCTTTAACAAATGGCTTTTATCTGGGTATATGTGTTGTGAAAGAGGAAAAGGAATGGATCCTTAATAATGGTCCATATTTAATAAATGGAAGAGGTTTTTACTTAAAATATTGGGAGGAAAATTTTGATCCCACAAAGGAAAAGATTAAAGAATACCCTGTGTGGTTGAACCTACACAATCTCCCAATGGAATATTGGGATGAAATAACCCTTGAGAAAATAGGGAATAAAATAGGCACCTTTGTATCTTCAAAGGAAGTTATCAGCAAAAAGGATGCCTCAATACACCCAAGGATCCTAATAAAATTGCAAGGCAACGACCCAATCCCATACTTTATTTTACTATAGATAGAACATGGAACATGAAATTAGATGATTGAAGTATGGAAAGAAGAGGTGACAAAGAAAATTCCTACACAGATGCAAAATGAGATCCAGAAAAAAAGGGAAATGACTTGCAGAGGATGAACTTTAGACCAAATAGAACATGAGCTCCTAGTTGATTAGAAGGGATCAGTGGATTTTATGGCTAACCAAATGAGTAGTTTGGATAGAAGACAATTTAAAAATCCTCCCGGGAGGAAGGATTATAAAGCAGTCAGAGATGAAGCTATTCAGGGTGTAGCCATGCCACAATATGAGGAGGAGGATAGAATTTCAACACAATTTGTAAAGGAGACACCCTTTCCCATATCAGCTGAGAGAAATAAATCAAAAAGAATATTGAGGGACCTAAAACCATTTTGGGAGAATAAAAACAAAGGAGATAACCCTTAAGGAGTAAAGGGTAAGCATTGGGGGAACAAATATCACGCCTCTAGTGATCCAAGAGACTCTAGAATTTGGGGATCTAGATAAAACCAAAGAAAAGAAGGATAAAAGCAAGGAAGCTATCAGAGACTTAAACTCATACGAAAGAGAGGTAAATCAAACCAACAACAGGGGGAGTGTGACGAAAATAAACATGATAATTTACATTTTAAAGATATAGAAATTTCTCCAATCAGGAATCTAGACAACTCTTTTGAAAGTAATAGAGATACTGGAGATGGATTAGAGGGATGGGAATCATATGATGCAACAAATGAGGAGGAGGGAGGCCTGAATGATTTAGGTTTATTCAATATACAGGGGTGATTAAAACAAGGATAGTAGAACAAATTCCTTCTCAACTTTTGAAACCAAGAATTGGGGAAAAGAATAAGAGGGGTGCTAAATCAAACACGACCAAGTTAGCCATTGCTGGCAGTGCCTCTGACCAAAAAAAAATTTTAAGATCTGGAAAAGGCTATGCCTTTTTTAGGGAGCCATGAAACTCTTATCATGGAATGTTAGGGGATACAATACCTCTGACAAATTACGTTTGATCAAAAGATGTTTTGATCAAACGAAACCAGATTTGATCTTATTACATGAAACAAAAATAAAGAAGGAAGAGCTAGATATATTTGAAAAGAGGTTTGGGAGATGAAAATGTTCAATGGTGGAAGCACAAGGAGCCTTGGGTTGTATAGGATCTCTTTGGAATGAAGTAGCTATTGATGTAACAAATAGGCAAACATATCAAAATTGGCAATGGATAGTGGTGCACTTAAAACAACTCAAGTGCAGATTCTCAGTCTTTAATATTTATGGTCCAAATAATAGGATGCAAAAGAGGAGAATGCGGGAAATTTTGGTTATAATAGCCAATGGGTTACAAGAGGAGATGGTCATAATTGGGGGTTATTTTAATGCAATCCTAAAACTGGAGGACAAAAAGGGTGGAAAATGGTGGAGTAATGATAGTCAATAGGATTTCAACAATTTTGTTAATGACTGTGGATTGATTGAAGTACCTTTCAAAAAAGGATATTTCACATGGACCAATAGAAGAGAAGGTTTTTTGAAAATTGTAGAAAAGATAGACAGGTTTTTCTTGGCAGGGAACTGGGCAGACACATCATGGACATGCGAAGCAGAGATACTACCTTTCCAAGGCTCAGACCATTTTCCAATCTGTCTACGAATTCAAGATGAAAAAACACCAGAAAGATGCCACTTCAAGTTTGAGCTGATGTGGTTCCAAGCGAAGGGCTTGCTAATCTAGTAGCCAAATGGTGGGCACAAGCACCAAGAAGATCAGGTAACAAGGCTTTTATTTTCTTCAAAAAGTTACAATATAACAAGGAACAACTTAAAATCTAGAATAGAGAGCACTATAAAAATATTTTTGAAGAAAAACATAAGATAGAGGAAGATCTTAAAAATTTAAATTTAAAAGTGATTGAGGATGGTGTGGAAGAAGTAGATTTCCAAGAAGAGAACCGACTGAGAAAGGAATTGGAAGGTTGTTTGATGAAAGAGGAAATTTTTTGGAAACAAAAATCCAGGGAGTCATGGCTTAAAGAAGGGGATAGAAACACAATTTTTTTTTCAGTGAAGATTATAAGAGCAAGGAATAAGATTTTAGCATCCACAATAGTAATGCAGAAATGATGGATGATAAAGAGAGTATCAACAAGGAAGTAGTTGCTTTCTTCTGAAAGAAAAAGAATCTAGATGGAAGTGAGGAAAGGTCGATAGAGGAGGTTTTAACTGTAATACCTTTAGTTGTTTCAGAGGAACTTAATAGGAAATTAAGGGCCCCAATCACCATAGAGGAGGTCAAAATGACATTGCATGGTTTAGGAGATGACAAAGCCCCATGACCAGATGGTTTTCCAGCAACGTTCTTCCAGAAGCTATGGTATATTTTTAGGAAAGATCTCTAGGAGGTGGTGGAAGAATCAAGGAGTGGAAGGTTTATTCCTAGAGATATTAATACTAGTTTCATCGCTCTTGTCCCTAAAAAGGATGAACAAGTCACTTTTGAGGATTTTAGGCCGATTTCTTTACACGACATAGTTTATAAAGTAATTTCAAAAGTGATTGCTAACAGACTAAAGGATGTTTTACATAAAGTTATATCAGAGGAGAAAAGTCATTTTTCTTCATGGAGATCAATCTTTGAAGGGATTATTGTAGCCATGAGGTAGTCCATTCAATAAGAGTATCCAAGGCACAAAAAATATGGTAAAATTGGATATTAAAAGAGCATATGATGAAGTGGATAGAAGTTTTTTGTTGAAAGTTCTAAAGGGGTTTAGGTTTAGTGAGAACTGGATTCAATGGGATAAAGGTTGTATTGATTCACCAATGATCTTTGTTCTGGTGAATGACAACCCACAAGGTTTTTGTATCTCAAGAAAAGGGTATCAGACAAGGTGATCCTCTTTCCCATTTCTTGTTCATAATAATGGCAAAGGTATTGGGATAATTGACTGGGGAGAATATAAATAAAGGAAAATGAAAAGGCATTAAGATCATAGAAAGGGTGGAGGCTATGACTCATTTCTAGTTTTTTGATGACATCTTATTAGGGGGTGATGCTATAGAACAAGAATCAAATGTGATAAAGGAAACTCTAGAAATATATGGAAAGGTGTCAGGTTAGCACATTAATTAGAGAAAACCAGAAATCTATTTTTCAATACTTCACCACAAACACATGGAAGAATTGGTAGAATTTTGGGGATGAAGCAAGGATTGATGCCTAATTGCTATCTAGGAATCCCCTTTTTCAAAGGAAGCAATAAAGCAGCATTATGGAGAGACTTGATTGAGAAGTTCCTTAAAAAGATGGAAGGATGGAAAGGCAAGTGGTTATCTTCAACTGGGAGAATACTTATGTTGTAAAAAGTGGTCTCAGCCATACTAGTGTACTCAATGATGTGCTTAAACATCCCCAAGAAAGTTTTAAAAATCTTAGAACATAAAATGAGAAATTTCTTTTGGAATGGAGCAAATGAGGAGGAGAATATTCCACTTTTAGCATGGGAAAAAATCTGCAAGCCAAAAGCCAAAGGGGGAGAAGAGATAAGAAATTGGAACTATATGAATAAGTCTTTAGGAGAAAATCTTGTGTGGTGCATGTATAAGCAACCAAATCAATACTGGGCTAGGATTCTTAAAGAAAAATATTTGGACTCAAGAGACTGTGACAGAATTCTAACAATCAAGAATCCTCCAAAAGGCTCAATAATATGGAATTTTTTCCTATCATGCAGACAGGTGATAACCAATCATCTATGAGGGAAAAATAGGAATGACACAAAGACTAGGTTTTGGGAGGATTCATGGGATGGAAACAAGGAATTAAAAGAGGAATGGATTTACCAGGACTTACAAACTCATTTCTTAGCTAAATGGGGAGAGAAAGTTAGTGATTATTTCATTCAACAAGAAGGGGTGGAGGGACAACACTAGTGCTGGAAGAGTGTGGAGTTGGAGGACCTATTAGAGAAGAAAAAGAAAGTAATCAAACAATTTTAGAAAGTAGGGAATTGCAAATTAGTGGGAAGGAGGATAGGCTGATATGGTGTGGGTCTCTCTCAGGGAACTATTTGGTTAAGCTAGGCAACAAATTTATTGAAGGAATGGAGGAATCAAAGTTTTTCTCTCAAGGCTTATGCTGGTACCAGGATGTTCTGTTGAAGGAAGGAGTGTTTTCATGGTTATCCATCAAAGGAATAATTTTAATAGCAGAGAGAAGGAAAAGAATGGGTTTGGCAGGTCCTCCTAGATGTGTGTTATGTGAAAAGAATGAAGAATCAGTAGATCATTTAATAGTGCAATGCAAGTTCATAGAGAAATGTTGGGATCATGTGCAAGAAAAATTGGGTTGGTTAGGACCAAGAGAACAAACTATAAAGGGAACACTTGATGGATGGCCTATAACTATAAGTAAATCAACTCTATCAAGTATATGGTTAATTATTCCCTCTTTGGTCATGTGGGAAATTTGGAAGGAACAAAATAGAATATTTTTTAGGGGTGAAGCTGAATCTATAAAGAGATGTATTTTCAAAATTGGTCGTATCATTGTAGAGGTAATGGGATCCTCAGCCTCAAGGAAACAAGATATTCAAGTTCCTTTCACAAAAAAGGATAGTGAAATTCAGAAAGTCTGGCTAGGAATAAGATTCAAATCCTCCTCAGGTGCATTGGTAGTTAAGACAAAGAATAAGAAGAAGGAGAAAATTGTATGGAAGACCCCCAAAGAAGGTTGGTTTAAGGCAAACTTTTATGGAGCAGCACAGAATAATCCTGGCGGATCAAGGGCATGCATTATAATTAGAGATTCTAAAGGGGAGACAATTTTAATTGGAGAAATGAGATTGAAGGATGGGAAAAACAATGAGGATGAATGCAAAGAAGAAATGCTTGCAGTTAAGCTAGCTAGGAATATGGGTGTTAAAAAACTTCATCTTGAAGGGGATTCTTTGATAATCACACAAGCTATAACAAAACTAACTATCAATGCATGGCATCTCCAAAATTACATTGAAATTATTAGGGAAGATTTACAACATTTTGAGGACTTCAGAATAACACATATAAGAAGAGAAGGTAATAAAGATGTAGACAAAACATCAAAATGGGCCATGTCATTACCTGAGGTGGAAAATTTATGTTCTGAAGGTTTTGGGTCGGACACTGACGAGATATCACCTTTCCCAAGTAAATTTTTAAAGTAAAGCAATGTGATGTTAGACAAGCCTTGAAAGGATGAAGGAAATCATTATGAAGATATGATAAAAATGGAAGGATATGCATTTAATTTATTAAAAGAGATGGTTTCAGAATGTCTTAAATAAAGAATGAAGATTGGTGGCAAAAAATATGGAAAGTGATGCTAAAAATGTGTGAAAAGATAGTCAGACGGTTAGAAGGACATTACGATGGGATGGGAGTTAAGGCAAAAAGCTGCCACATTTCTACATAAAGAGAATGAGTTGATTCAAAATTATTTGAAGCTATTCTAAGAGGATGATAGAGGCAAAGAACTATGGTTTTAAGATGGAGCCAAATTTCACTTTCCAAACCAAGAAATAATATAAAGGTTTGTTTGGCCCAGTGGAGAATATTAGACTAGAGAAGATGCTAATTCTCCCCACAAATAAGGTCATCACTTCAGTGCATGAAACTTTAGGCCCGCTCTTTCACAATGACCAGAGAAGATGGAAGTTGTAGGTTGATATTGCGGTCATGTTAATGACGTGGGGGTTATAAATTGGGGAGCATGAAAATTGTGTAAAATGGGTAATGATTTCCTTGTTTGAGGCAGACTTAATTGTAGGGATTGAATCCCTTTTGGATTGGGAACAATCAGGGTGGGCGTTTGACTACAGTTAAATGTTTGAGGATGAAGCATAAGGCATTGAAGTTGGAATCACCCCTTTTTTGAGTTGGCCAAAAAGGGTTAATAGGGAAGCCTACACCAAGGAGTGAAAGACAACATGGAAAAAATTAGTTAAAGACATCCAAGAGGCTTAGACATCTAAAATGAGGGTGGTGTTTCCCATGGTGTCTCTGAGGAAGCAAAGGTCTAAAAGAATCCAAAAAAGGAGGAATGTGAAGAAGGAATGAGGGGTGAAGCTCCCAAATTTTGTGAATGAAAATGCAAAAAAAAAAATTTGATATGAAAGGATATAGGGCCAAACCTGTAATGGTTTTTTGGATGATAATGCCTGGATTTGGAAGATGCCAAAGTGCAAAGTGAAGGGAGGATGAATACAATCACCTTTTTTGAACACCTCAATAAACTTCAGCGGCTGCAGATGAAAAGTACAATGAGAAATTTTTGAAGGATGAAAGTTTACAGACAGCCTATGTGTGATTTTTGCAGCATTGTAATGTTGTTAATTGTGTAAATTTGCTATGACTATAATAGCATAGTAATATAAATGGGGGTTTAGTTTAGGATTCAAAAATTGATAAATGTTAGGTGGGGGATATAATAGTTTGTAAGAAATGAGTCTATAAATGACTCCATATTATGCATAATGTAACTTTCCTTTTTTGAATAAAATATAACCTATTACCAACCAAAAAAAAACAAATTGCCATCATGCCAAGGGAAAAATATACATCACTAAATCAAGGGTACCCAACCCAGGTGCAAAGGATCATATGAAAAGGACCAAGGTAGGTTTAATCTTACGAGAACTTGGTACTATCTTCTTAACAACATTAACAATGATCGAGGATTTTGAGGCACGCTCAGACCTGTGAAGCTAGGTGAAGTCAATGCCTAGTACTTGCAAGCCTGCATCATAAAGTAGAAATACATGTGCATAGATATGCATATAAAATAAAGCATTGCAGGAAGATGATTAGGATCGATACATCGTGTGAACCTTAGCTATGTGAGTAACTACGACTTCATCCCAAGTCATGAAAACACATCATATATATATACATATAACACATGTAGAATAATCATAATTAGGGTTAGAATATTGAGCATTGGGTTAGTCTTCATAACCAAAATATATTTGTTTCCTAAATCCATATGCATTGATAATAATAACCATAGATAATTACATCAAAGTATCTGAGAGGTATGTCATAACCTAGGTATATCCACCATACTTATCAATGGTTAGGGTTAGGTTGATTATATCAAAGCATACACCATAAAGAGATTATTACATAAAGAGAGTGCCAATAGGTACAATTAACTTACCCTAGTCATCAACATCATGATCAACATCTAGAAGCACCACATTAAATACATGATTTATTCTGAGTAACCTTAACATAAGAAGGTATAGAAATCACTTATATATATATATATATATATATATATATATATATATATATATTTGTCAAGCACATATCACATAACATCCTAACTATATTCAGAAAGTTCTTGAAGGTCCTCAATATATATCACACATAAGTCATCAATTATTATCTAACAAAATTGAAATATTACTGCTCTAGAACCTAATTTAATGAATGCACACATACTTCTCCTATCAAAACTTTTGGTAAATACTATCTTATTAGAATTTTAGTGTAGATTAACTTAGTTTGAATAGTAAAATACTTTCAAAAGAATTACCTATGTGATTCTTTCACTTCATGCAGTAAGTTTGTTAACAAGGTACTTAAAATTAGAGTATTAATTCACAATTAATGTTATCAACTTGAAACTCAAAGGTATTCATGTTTACTCACTAACATCAATATATTAGGAAAATGCATTTTTTACCAATTGAAATTATCACTTCCTTTCCCAATATCAAAGTTTCTAGCTATGGTAACTAATATAAAAAGAAATAATTTATGATATTTTCCCTTTTGAGACATAATCTACCAATACACAATACAACATGTGAGACTTTATCACAAATAGGGTTCTAAAATTTGTGTTCCTTACAAACTATGTATGTCAAACATAGAGGGGTATATACATTTATATTTATTATGTTCTTGAAGGGAATCCATCAAACAATTGTTTTTTACTTTTGCAATCATGAAACTAAAATAATCCAGATACTCGAAACTTACCATTTGCATTAAAGCATAGTTTTATAAGAAATCTTTTAGAAGACATAAAATAAACTCTTTTAGAAAGTAAATATTATTATTTTTCATCAAGATTTAAATAGACTTCCAATAACTTAGGACACATACACATTTCACAATACACATATTCTAAGTCATCTTTCATAATAGTTGTAGTGTTCAATTTCCAAAACACATTCATACCCCTAGAGGAGATCTAATCAATTTCCAATTTATTGCACCATTATTTATTAAGCTAGGATCCCTTCTCAAAGCTTACTAGTTATATTTACATTTTTTCCAAATTTGCATGTCAGACAGTTTCCATATAGCATTTAGTTAATGTCAAACAACAATTGAAAAGAGTTCTTTCAAGTTCCTTATTTCATAATTATCATAGATCCATCAAGAGAGGAAGAAGCACATGACTCCTACTACTATATTCATAACCACAACAATTAAATCAATAACATTAACCAATGTACATAACTTTAATTTCTACCCTTTACCTATTTGTAATATTTCCCTTGACATACACTTTAAAACTTTTGAGATAACCTCGTATCCAAGTATAAATCGAGTAACGTACATAAAAAATATTCTTATAGCATTTATTTACCACAAAAACTTCTTATTCATAGTCGATCAATCACTTAATATTGTTAATTACTACTAAGGTGTTAATCACAATGTATATAAAAATTGAATTTATTTCCATAATACTTGTCTAGGATCCTAATCACTCACTAGACATCTAGAAAGACATATATCTAATAAAAAAATAACTTCCATCATTAGTACATATAATCCATTGTCGTAACTACTCTTCTCAAGACTTGCTTGATTATGTTAGCTTAACTCATTTTTTGTGCAAATTAACATGACATGTAGAAAGGATATAACTTCCTACCAAACACAGAGATAAAAATTCTTCTTTCTAAATGCAAATGTGAATTATATCCTACGATAAAATCTTGGGGACATAGGTCCTTCACCCAAGGGTTTCCTGATTGAGCATTCACAATTTTTCCTAATATATTATTGCCTTGTCTAAACAATTTTAGTCCTTCAAAACTTATTTCTTGAGAGAGAGAGAGAGAGAGAGAGAGACATATGGCAATAAATTATTTGTTCCTTACTTTTCAAGTTCTTACTTCAAGAAGTTGTAAGAGAGGGGAAAGAGAGAGATAATTTAAACTATTATTATATATCAACTATCTATTACAACCTTGTTCACTCATGTGCCCTAGTTTCTCCTTTCACACCATGATCTATGCTACCACTCTCTTTCATCCTTTGTTAAGAATAAGAGAAAAATTCATTTTCAAATTTTAAACCAAGACACGATACCAAAATTTTCACTTCTTTCCTATGTACAAATTATTAGGCATGTAATTTAATTATTACCATTTCAATCCTATAAGAATATTAAAAAGTACTACCAGAATCATTTCTTTCTTCAGATTAAAGGTGCAAAAGCAATTCATTTCTAAGATACCTTGAGTAGGATAAATAGAATTCAATTGGGAATTTATAAGAAGATAGAATGCACAACATTTCTAATAAAATATATTATAGGTAGGGTCAGGAGATAATATTACCTATTGCCATAATTAAGATTCAAAACATTGAGTATCCTTTTACTTATGGCTTTTCTAGGGATAACAATGTCATTTATCAACAAGAAGATGACACACACATGTCTCAAGAATTCCTTAACATTCTATTTATAGAAAACATCCATTTAACACATCATTGATCTTAGAATGCAAAAACATAAGTAATTGTTATAATATAACTCAATCATAGAGGAATAGGTGTACCCTTGTAAAAATTTGTAACATAAATACAAGAAACATATCCTTCATTTCGTAAGATTCAATTTTTTCTATCACAAAGATTAAATCCAAAAAGAGACAAAGATAAAATACTCAATGTTATACATAGGTGAGCTATGAGTACCAGAGTTCCCAGTGTGGAAACCTAGGGCTCTGATACCAAGATGTCACACCCCGCAAGGGAACCCAAGAGGACAAGCCAACTAACTAACAAGAGATGTGAATATATTTTTTCAATTAAATATTACAACTAATCTAAGTCCTCACAAGTTCCCTAACACAGTTATTCAAGCAACATAATCTAATATACTCATTTATCCATAAAAGCATTGATTGATTAATATAAGTTTACCAATTCATTCCTTTACTTTTAACATTAAGTTACAGGGATAATCATACCATAATCATACCATCATTCCTGATATTACTAAACTTATGTAATTATTTACACTATTCATTAAGCATTTAGGTGAGAGATAAACATTCAATAGATAAGCAACACCCTATATACTTTATTATTCCATACACATTTGAGGTACTTAGTAAACATAATCCAATATTAAATTCTATAGATATCTTATTCATTGATTTATCAATTCATAATAATTATCCACAAACTTACATCAATAGATAGCGCATTCATTCATAAATACATTATTTAATACTAAGTCTAAGATCATTTCTTGGATACCAAAAAGTAATAAAATATATGTGAACAAATACCCTAAACAATTATCTTTTCATATTGATAACATACAATCTTTTCCTTTTCCTTTTACCTAGATCTACCCATTCCCTTATACATTGCTTTGAATTATATTGATATACATCATATCATCAGGTCCAATTATTTCGTTACCAGAACTTACTATTACAAGAATGCACATGCATAAGTATATATTTACATATACAATAAGAAGTCTTCAAAACTGAAAATCCAAAAGGAATAGGAGCCAAGAACATCCATCTGACCATGAAAAGTACCTTGATATAATAAATATTAACCACCCAACTAGGTGGATCCAAAAAGATTCCACTCCACCATGCTAAGAGATAGAGACCAAAGTTCACACAACAAGGTAACAAATAGGTTACTCCTAAGGTGATGATAGTCCTTCCCAAAACATAACACAACTAAAAACACAAGAAGATCACAACGACCACAAAGGACATAATCAAAATTGGTAATAACTCTAAGTTACAATCTAGGCGAGTGTCATTGCATAGCCCTCACCCCTTGGGTTACCCTAGTACTAGCCACTCTTGCCCCCCCCCCTAAGTAGGCACATGCAAAACCGAACACCTTTTGTGAGGACAAGGTTGTTCAATCGTGCCAGCACAAAGGCACATTCTACCACTCCCATCCCTAGTATTTAATAGAACTATCATAATGGGTGAGGAAAAAATTAATCTTTATTAGTGTGTATTTCACCCCATTCCTAGTTAATTTATTTAGGTTATCACTTGATTACATAAATCATCAGTGGGTTACCCTAGTACTAGCCACTTAGGGCCCTGACCCTTTGCTGAGAGCCATTCACCTAGTGTCCTTAGGTTACCTACCCCAAAAAGTATAAAAATAATATAAGGAATCCCCATCATAATATATAAGAAGCCATAATAGTGTCACAACGTCAAATAATTGAGTTTAGGAAAACACTAGTTGTCTTGAATCATCTGAAAGACCCTAAACCACAACCAGGTAGGAAGATGGATAAAACACATCCAAATTGCATCAAATGCATCAAAAGGGATTATAAAAAACATAATTACATCAAGAAACTCATCAAAACAGAAATTATAATATCACAGTAACATTGGATTGGGTTTAGGGGATCATTGATTGACCCTAGTCCACTAGACAGTCCTAAACCCTAATCTTGCATTCAAAATGCTTCAAAATGTATAAGGAGGAATAAAAATGCACCGTGAATGATATTAAAACCATAATAAATGAAATAATACATAATTTTATTCCAGAAAAAAAACCCCAATAGCCTCTGGTTGTTGATAGGACCCCCATACATCAATTTAAACCTAAAACTATCAATCTGGAAGACCTGCGCACTAGGTGACCTAATCTATGCACTTGGATGCTATTCTACACACTTGGTATGATAAGGTGTGAAATTGGTAATATAATTTTCACACTTGGTCATCTTAGTTGCGCACTTGGACCCTAGAGTTGCGTAGTTGGCTATGTTCCTGCGCAATTGGCCCATAATGAGATAATTTTGACAAGGTCTCATAAACGGCTCTAACTAGGAAGTTTCTGGGCACCAGAAGTGTAATCTAAGGAAAAAAAATTTGAGATATACTCTATTACCCTCCAAAAAATATATTAGGACACACAAAGCATCATATCATCCTAGGAAATTAACCTAGAACGGAAACATGTCCTAAAGGAGAAAGAAGAAAATAACAACATGAAATAATTCCAAACTTATAAAACTTATTCCATAAGGTATAAAATACTTTAAAAAATATTAATAGACATATAATAAATCATTAAAACACTATAATACATTAATTTAATAATCCATAAATATTATCTCCCAAAAATAAAGAGCAATGCAATACACACACAATACACATTGACAAGGAAAAGTATCTTTCAGGTATGGATCCTACCTGGAGTCTTGCAAAGAAGGTAGAAGGAATAGAATGCCTAGATGATCCAAGAAAGTTCCAAACCATGAAATACCATCAAATGAAAACAAAATCAAGAGGCTCCACCACAACACAATAGCTCTATCTCCTTGGATTCTTCCATCCAATTCTCTGATCTCCAATCACATAAAAAATTTGTTCTAAAACCATCTCCCTAAAACTATCAGAGAAAATAATTCCCAAGGTTTTTGCCTCTAACTCCCTTTCTATATTTTTATTCTAAAAAAATCCTCCCCCTCTTGAGAACCATCCTCCCATAAGTATCTTACATGAGTGGTTACACAGGAAAAATTCCAACTTTTGCAACTAATAGTTGGTTAATACTTTAGAGCTTAATTATTAAATTATACATCAATTGCAAGTTATTCACGCACAATATACTATTATTAACATTTATTTACTTTAGTAAAGATTAAGGTAGATTATCTTTAACACAGAGTATATATATTTATTATCTCTTAGTTAACTCTTTTTATTTACTCTGGCCAATAAGGAGTTCCTCTCAAGGTAAATATTTAATGATTAATAATTACTTTAATATTTCCATTTAGCCTTTATAATAATATTGTTTAATAAATTATAAATACATATAATTACTTAATTCCTATATTTGTATATATACAAACATATGCATATATGTGCACCCATATGCCTATGCATACACATACCTATTTATTTATTTCATACATAGACATTATTTTATAAGTAATAGAGTACACTCGCATTAATTCATTATAAAATATTTTAATACCACATTTAGAAACTATCCTTATAATTCACTCATACCAAGACCTCAAATTCACTCCTATGGTAAAGAGAATCGCAACACGCATACATCTAAAACCAATCAATCCCTAAAGATCAAATGTCCATAGAGGATAAAGAACAAACCAGCTTAACACAACAAAGCTATCTAGATAAAAAAACAAATTGCCATCATGCCAAGGAAAACATATACATGACTAAATCAAGGGTACCCAACCCAGGTGCAAAGGATCATAATAAAAGGGCCAAGGTAGGTTTATTCTCGTGAGAACTTGGTACTATCTCTATAACAACATTAACAATGATCGAGGATTTTTTAGGCACACTCAGACCTGTGAAGCCAGGTGAAGTCGATGCCTAGTAACTACAAGCCTGCATCATAAAGAAGAAATACATGTGCATAGATATACATATAATAGAAATCATTACAGATAGATGATTGGCATCAATACATCGTGTGGACCTCAGCTATGTGAGTAACTATGTCTTTGTCCCAATTCCTGAAAACACTCCAGATATATATACATATAACACATGTAGAATCATCATAATTAGGTTTAGAATCTTGAGCATTGGGTTAGTCTTCATAATAAAATCATATAACCAAAATATATTTGTTTCCTGAATCTATATGCACTGATAATAATAACCATAGATAGTTACATCAAAGTATCTGAGAGGTATGTCATCAACTAGGTCTATCCACCATACTTATCAATGGTCAGGGTTAGGTTGATTATATCAAAGAATAAACCATAAAGAGCTTATTGCATAAAGAGAGAAATAATAGGGATAATTAACTTACCCTAGTCATCAACATCATGATCAACATATAGAAGAACCACATTAAATACATG
>MU226068.1:7817026-7845111 GCA_018584345.1 Thuja plicata | reverse complement strand
TATATATATATATATATATATATTCGTCAAGAACATATAACATAACATCATAACTATATTTAGAAAGGTATTGAAGGTCCTGTAACATAAGAAAATGGATATGATCAATTTTAGGGTTATTATTATCCTATATTACATTTAAAAGAATGATTTGTTTGTTTATTGAAATGTAGGGGGAAAATAAAATGCTCTCCTTCTATCCTTAGATATACAAATGAAAGATCCAAATTGATTAATCCAAAATGGAAGGATCAATACATAAATGAATCAATCATTTGTAAATAAGAATAAAGAAGGAAGATCTTAAGTACCCATTTATTTATTTTAATGTGCATTAGATAAAGAACTTTAATTGAAATAAATAGGAGAAAAGTACTAACCTTGAAATGTTGTAGATCTGAAGAATGCTGTTTTTTGAAGCCTGTGTTGAGTTTCTAGAAAATCTGAGACCATATTTGGAATAGAAACGCCGAGATGAACAAAACCCAGAAATATTTTTCCATTCTGACATAGTTCCAATTTGTACCCTCAAGTCAATGTCACCATTGACCCAGAATTTCTGATTCTGACCTAGGGCAGAATCAACCTAAAAAGTCTCAAACTGAAATTCTATTTTTAGATCCTGGAAGTTTGTCAAAAAGGGTATCTTGATTTGTACTCCAATCTACTATTATGAACCTGTACCTATAAGAAAAATGATTTATTTATTGGGGGGAAGGTGTTTTCCTTGGTCAAACCCCAGTTTTGGAATTAACCTCAAAGTATAATTGAAATTGCATAAGTAAAAACAAAGTAAATGCACAAATTCAACTTGCTTGTAGAAGTCCTTGTGGTGGATTCAAATCCATGAATCCACAAGTATGTATGCACTGAAAGGGATGTAGAATGTAGAATGGAGAATGTAGGATGTCTTCAATCAATTACTTGTAGATCTTCAAAACCAATCTTGAATGGGTTCTTGAATTGAAGGAGGCTTGGAAGAATGTGGATGGAGAAATCTTCAACAAGAGGGATCAATGGAGCTTGAATCCTTCAATGGCCATCAATGGATCTCCTTGATGAAAATGACTACTTGAGAAGTGCTTGAGAATGGATGAATGCTTCAATGGCTACTTGGCTTGCTTCAAATCTTTCTTCTTCACCTTTGGGTCTCACTCTTCAAGTCTTTGAATTGCAATGATGATTATAGTTCACGTGGTTAATGATGGTTAGAGAAAATGAGAGGAGAAAGCTTCTTTTTATATGAAACTAGGGAAAAAACTTCTAGAGAGGCCTACATAGGAGAATTAAATTATAATTAGACCCATGCCCCTAGGAGAGGACCTATATTAAATATAATTTAAGATTTATTTTTTTGAAGACCGAAACAACCGACCCGGAAGCGGGAATTAACTTTTTCCACAGACCAACATCCGAAAACCCTAAAATTTTGAAATTTATATCCCGGGCCTTGAAAAGGTCAATTGTGACCTAGGTCAAGGTCAAGGTCAATCTTGACCCAAAAAGGTCAACCTTGACCCTGAGATCAAAGTCCCAGTTTTTCAATCTAGGGTGCCAGAAATAGGTTGGAAAAAGTGGAAATGGGGCAGAACAGGGGCATAAAGCCAAATCAAAGTTAGGAACCCATTCAATGTGCTTGACATGACCCCAAACCACATAGTTAGAAGGCTAAACTAGTCTACCATGGAAGTGCTTCCATTTTCTGACTATACATTTAGCCCCCACTTTAGCAAGAGTATGGACTTGATACAAACTCTTGGTAAAGGAGATCATAAAGAATGGATAATATTATTGGAATCAAAAGGGACAAAGAAATCCTTAAGCCCCCAAGGGACTTAAGTCTTTATCAACCCTAAGATCATGATAAGAGAGACATCACTAGTTAAGGAGAAAGAGAGAGAGGGTGTGGTTACCTCACATAATGAGAACTTATGTCCCATTGTGAACCACACAAAGAAAAAGTGTAACTGGAAATATGGAGTTGAACCGCCTAGTGATTGTGGCTACTTACTAGTCAACCCATCAGGGAGATATGTTCTTAAGGACACCTTCTGACCTTAAAGGATAAAAACATTGTAAATTGAAACTTGAGGGGTCAAGAGATCCGTGTAAATTTAAATTGGAGGGATCAAGAGATCCCAAAAATTAAAATGTCCATGCTTTAAGGATTAGTTTTTAATCCATAAAGGGAAAAAATTTTAAGTTTTGAAAATATTTTCAGAGTGCGTGTGTGCAAAAAGTGAGTAGAGCATATGCCCCCATGTTAAATTCATTGCTAACACTTTAACAGGAGCAATGGCTTTGACATAAACATAAACAACTATGCTGATTTTGTTTCCACTACGAGATGCCCCCAAATGAAGATGAATCAAGGGAAATATCACATAAACATACAAAGAACACAGAAGGGATCTACCTACTGTGGGGTCAGTATGATCATAAGATAACATGTACATATAGATATGATATTATTGTAAATGAATTGACATCATTCCCCAAAGAAAGTAGAACTACAATCACAATGGAGGAAAGAAAACTCAAGAGTTATGAAGAAGAGTATTTTCAGACCACAACATGGAGACCAAAAAGAATCAGTGCTACCATGTCGCAGATCCAACCAGACTACACAAGGAAAAAATTTATGAACAATAGAACAAGTACAACATAACATGAAAACAACATATAGAAGAGTAAGGATACATATAGAATTATACAATAGGTTTGATTCCTTTATCACCTTGCACCAACAAAGTAACAAGGGTCGTATAAAAGAGTCTAACAAACATTTAGCAAACACATTACGGGAGAAGCACAGTACAACATGCAAACACATAAAGGGATACCATGAAAGATAATCCAATCAGGTGCATCGTCTACTCTCCCCATATCAATTTATATCATTTAGGGAAGGTGGGAAACTCGCAAGAGGGACTATATCCAATAGAGTAGGAATAATAGACAGTTCCAAACAAGGATCCTCTTGAGAATCATATTGCTTGATACTAGGTGTAATTGTCAATTGAGTTGAAAGCATATGAGGCAAGTCAGTATCAAGATCAATGGTCTCATATTCATCACTAAGATAAATAGGATCATCAAGAGTATCCTCCTCATCAAGATTAATTAAAATAGGATCTAAGATGCATATAGGATCATCATACTCATTCATCTTAACATCATTATGAATATTAACTTCTTCCAACACATCAGGCATAGGTTGGTCAAAAGAAGGTAAAGAATTTTGAAGAATAGATGCACAAGCCCTAGCAGTAGCTCTATGCTTCTTACAACATTCATTAGCATATTTATTACATTTTTCTTTATTTGACACATGTGGAGAACTAGGAGGAATAACAACTGGTTCCTTCACAGGTTATGTAGGAGGATTGATAAGATTCACAGTAGGATGAGAAGTGACACTGGGAAGTTGAGTAATAGAGTTAACAGTAATGGATAAAGGAGGTATAGAAGGAGTGGGAAAAATACCATGGTTAAGATCTATCTGAGGCATGCTTAACTCGATAATCTTGCGATGTTTATAGGCTTGATATGAATAAAAAAGGTTGTCAGGGTGAGGAGGACATGAATTAGGTAATGAAGGCCAAAATAAATCAAGAGTAGCACAATCTCTAGGCCTAGAAGGTTCATAAAAACTATGATTAATCATTTTTACTTCTCCATTATGAATGAACTTAAGACATTTATGAATAGGAGAAGAAATAACATGCATAGAATTTATCCAAGGCAAACCAAATTTGACTTGAAATTGATCAGAAGTAGGAATGATAATGAAGGTAGTATCTACAACCTTGCCACAAAGTTCAACAGGAAAATTAATAGAACCAAGTGCAGGATAGAGAAAACCATTTCAAGTTTGGATCCATGAATTTGATGGATCATAACAATCACGTTGTAGGTTTTTCATAAAAAGGTTTTCCTCAATAATGATATTTATTAAAGATGTGGGATCAATAAGACAACCATGCGTAGGTATCTTAGCAATCCTAGTATAGATATATAGGGGACCATCGAGAGCCTTAATAGTCTCGAAATCATCAAAGGTAAATGAAAGTTCCCGAGGTTGCTTATCCTTAGTTTGTTTTTGAGGTTTAGGTGGAACTTGAAGTTGAGGTGGAGGTGAAGGATCTTGAACAGTAGGTTGAGATGAAACAATGCTCTCCACATGATTAACAATGTGATTAAGATCATCCATCTTTGAATAGTAAATGATATCTACAGAAGATGGTTGAGCGATGGTATTAGTATCATGTGTAGGTAGAGGATTCATGTATATTTGAAGGTTTTGATTAGGAGGAGAGATAGATTTTTCCCCATTACCATCAAAATTATCAACAGATAAAGCATTAGAATTGATTAAGTATTGAACTTTATCCTTTAGAGAATAACATTTTTAAGTATCATCGCCATTCTGGCGATGGTATTGGCATAAAGCTTTAGAATCAAAGGATTTTGAAGCTATTGTAGTAGGAAGGAGAGATCGAATAGGATGCAAGGTAATCATATTATCACTTAACAACCTACTCATAATAGAATGTAAAGATTTAGAGAGAGTAAATGTACAATTCATACGGAAGGCAATGGATGTAGAAGTGGCATTGTGAGATGCAACAACAATTTGATCAACAACCGCATTCGTCTGTTTATTAATCTTGATATAGTTGTTAGGTTTCTAAAATTTATTAGGATTAGGATCAGTTTCACTCTTATCAACTGGAACAGGAGCCATTGGAGTGTTTCTCTCAAATTGACTCACTTGTAATTGATAATGATGAAGTGTTGCACAAAGTTGTTGAAAAGAGGTAAATTCAGTACGAAGAATATTATCTCTAATATCCTTTTGTAAGTTTGAAATAAACATATGTTGAATATCAATATCAGGAACAAGATAAGAAATTTGAGCATACAAATGCTTAAATCTACCAATGAAATCAGTCAATTTTTCCTTAATGTTTTGTTTACAATGCATTAAATCAGTTAAGGAAACTTGTGGACCAATGTTGTTTTGAAATTGTTGAATGAAGGTATTAGCAATTTTAGAAAAAGAATCAATAGAATAAGGAGGTAAAGAATAATACCATTGCAAAGCCTTATCATGAAAAGTTCTAGCAAATAGTTTAGCTAAAATCCTATGGTCATGAGCATAATCACTACAAAGGATTTGAAATGTTTTAACATGAGTAATAGGATTGCCTTTACCATTGTAATTCTCAAGATGAGGCATATTGACTTGTTGAGGAATAGTAGCATGAATAATGTCTAAGGATAAAGGACTACCCATGCCACATGTAGGAATGCTAAACTTGGATTGAGTTAAGGATGCAAGTTGTTGTTGTAAAGATGACACAGTTTGAGCCAAACTAATAATTGTGGAATCATTAGAAGACATAGGTGGCATAGAAATATTAGGAACACTAGGAAAAGTGTAGGAAGTGGAAGGAATAGAAGACACAACTTATGGAACATTTGGAACCATATTTGGAAGGGGATTAGAATAAGTAAAAGGTACACTATGATATGAAGGTTGTGAGGTAGGTAGAGATGCTGGTGGAACACTCATAGGAATAGATGAAATTGGGAGATATGTAGTCATCAAAGGAGGATTATAAGTAGGAATGCTAGGTAAAGGAATAGAAGAAGGTCCCTCACTAGTGATAGGAGGAGTAAATCCTAGATCTTGAGCTTCCTATGCTAAAGGTTTAACATTCAAATGCACAAGATGAGTGATACCACGCAAGAGATTAACACCTTGATCACTATCACAAAGGACTTTATTAAGAGCCTCTATAGCTTGAATGGATCTTGATTATGGTTTTCTTGAATAAGCCAATTTACCATTTTATCAAGTTTGGTTGAAATTTTTTTCACTTATTCAGGAGGAACTCTTAAAGCATCATCCTCATAATGAGATGAGTGAGAAGAGTTATGCTCCATAGAAGGATTGGAATCATGAGTAATCAAATTGTCATCTGGGATCCTAAGGAAAGGAGAGGAAGACTCAGGATCAAAGGAACCCATAAGTCTATGTTTTCTTCTAACCGGGATACTATAAGTAGGACTAGAAGTGGTAAAGCTCATACACAAATGTAATGCAAATGAACTAATTTAGAAAACACAAGATTTTGACTTTTAATTTTTGAAATGTAAATGAAAGAACATAAAAGAAAGCTAATATAATATGCATACAATATCTAACATAAAAGATATAAATATAACACCAAAAAGAAAGAGTTTTCTATTGTGGGTTCACCAAAATGTAACATAAGAAAATGGATATGATCAATTTTAGGGTTATTATTATCCTATATTACATTTAAAAGAATGATTTGTTTTTTTATTGAAATGTAGGGGGTAAATAAAATTCTCTCCTTCTATCCTTAGATATAAAAAATGAAAGATCGAAATTGATTAATCCAAAATGGAAGGATCAATGCATAAATGAATCAATCATTTGGAAATAATAATAATAAAGAAGGAATATCTTAAGTACCCATTTATTTATTTGAATGTGCAATAGATTAAGAACTTTAATTGAAATAGATAGGAGAAAAGTACTAACCTTGAAATGTTGCAGATCTAAAGAATGTTGTTTTCTGAAGCCTATGTTGAGTTTCTGGAAAATCTGAGACTGGATCTGGAATAGAAATGCAGAGATGAACAAAACCCATAAATATTTCTCCATTCTGACATAGTTTCGATTTGTACCCTCAAGACAATGTCACCATTGACCCAGAATTTTTGATTCTGACCTAGGGCAAAATCAACCTAAAAAGTCTCAGACTAAAATTCTATTTTTGGATCCTGAAAGTTTGCCAAAAAGGGTATCTAGATCTGTACTCTGATCTGCTATTCTGAACCTCTACCTACAAGAAAAATGGTTTGTTTGTTGGGGGGGAGGGGTTTTCCTTGGTCAAACCCTAGTTTTGGAATTAACCTCAAAGTATAATTGAAATTGCATAAGTAAAAACAAAGTAAATGCACAAATTCACCTTGCTTGTAGAATTCCTCATGGCAGATTTGAATATGTGAATCCACAAGTATGTATGCACCAAAAGGGATGTAGAATGTAGAATGTAGAATGGAGAATTTAGGATGTCTTCAATCAATTGCTTGTAGATCTTCAACACCAATCTTGAATGGGTTCTTGAATTGATGGAGGCTTGGAAGAATGTGGATGGAGAAATCTTCAACAAGAGGGCTCCATGGAGCATGAATCCTTCAATGGCCACCAATGGATCTCCTTGATGAAAAGTAGTGCTTGAGAAGTGATTGAAAATGGATGAATGCTTCAATGGTTACTTGTATTGCTCCAAATCTTTCTTCTTCACCTTTGGATCTCACTCTTCAAGTCTTTGAATCACAATGATGATTATAGTTCATGTGGTTGATGATGGTTAGAGAAAATGAGAGGAGAAAGCTTCCTTTTATATGAAACTAGGGCACAATCTTCTAAAGAGGCCAAAATAGGAGAATTAAATTCAAATTAGACCCATGCACATAGGAGAGGACCTATATTAAATATAATTTAACATTTGTTTTTCTGAAGACCAAAATAGCTGACCCGAAAGCGAGAATTAAATTTTTCCAAAGACTGACATTCGGAAACCTTAAAATTCTGAAATTTGAATCCTGGGCCTGGAAAAGGTCAATTGTGACCTAGGTCAAAGTCAAGGTCGACCTTGACCCAAAAAGGTCAACCTTGAACCTAAGGTCAAAGTCCCAATTTTTCAGTCTGGGGTGCCAGAAATAGGTTGGAAAAAGTGGAAATGGGGCAGAACATGGGGATAAAGCCAGATCAAAGTTAGGAACCCATTCAAGGTGCTTAACATGACCCCAAACCACTTACTTAGAAGGATAAACCAGTCTACCATGGAAGTGCTTCAATTTTCTGACTATACAGGTCCTTAATACTTACATGGAGATAAATTCATACAAAAATGATACCTTTAGAAAGTATGTCTGATATCAGAATCTTCAGGTACTAGCTTATGAAATCATTATAAACAAACTATAGGAATAGATCAAACAAGTATCATGAACAACTTGAGCTGTAAGAAAACATCAAAAAGATCTTACTTCATTTTAAAACACAAAACTTATATTAGGGTTAGTGAGATATTACATTTAATCCTAAAGGAGTATCAAAGTTGAGAGATATCAGACATGAAATTATGAGGAGTGTGGAAGGAGAGGAATTTGCGGATCATATGAAGTCATTTCATGATGATGTCAAACAACATTTTGAGAAAATGAATCATTTATATAAGGAGAAAGAAGATGTGAAAAGGAGACATAAGGAATTACAAGTATGAGATGAAGTAATGGTATATTTAAAAAAAGGTAGATTTCCAGTTCGAACGTATAAAAAGATGAAGATGAGGAAATTTGGACCGTGTAAAATCTTTAGGAAATTTGATTTAGGGAATGCATATGAAGTGGAGTTACCAAATGACATGGAATTTCACCTATATTTAATGTTGAATATATGTATGAGTATCATGAGTCATATTTTTATAATGATGATGGATCCGATATTGAGAAACAATATCCTAAGAAGAAGATGGATGAGATCGAGGAGATTTTTGATATTAGAAATAATAAAAGCACAAGAGGTAGATAGTAGAAGGAATATCTTATCAAATAGAAGGACATGGAAGTGGTGGATTCTTCATGGATTTTTCAGGTTGAGGTTGAACATCTTGGTTTTCCCTTATTCCTAGGAAACACATAGGTTCACTTTTCAAATAACCCAGGCTGTCTGATGTAGGAATATCTTGGGTTCTTGGAAATCTTGCATCAACCAAAAATATTTCGTTTCTATTTTCTTGTTAGTCTAGTAGCTAAGTTTATATTTGTGCACCTTTAGTTGTTATCTTTTGCAATTTCACACCTCATGGAGTTCTCTTGGAATCATGTTTTACCTTCACCTAGGTTCTCACCTTGATTGGTTTCTTCACTTACGAGATATCTTGGATATTTTGTAGGACATCTCTATTCTTCACATTTCATGACTAGATTGTGTTTTTTGATCTTGCAAAGGATTTTACCAATCATCTAAGATTCATGCATCATATCTTGATGATCCTATATCCATGGCTGACCTAATTATGGGTTTTCTCATCATATTTTATCTATTTGTGGGAGATTCTTATGATTTGGGTCCTAACCTTTAATGTAATACATTTTCCTATTCTTGGAGAGTTTAATCTTTCTCACGTCGACATGATGCTTGAAAAGTATTTATAAGCTCATGTACTTGATCCCTTAGGACATCATAGAAGAAAGAGAGAATGAGAAGTAGAGCTTTAGTAGTTAGAGCTAGTTAGAGAGGGCATGTAATAGATAGTATAAAAAGATAATCTTTAAAAGGTTCCAAATCATGCCAGTATGTCTAGAATGTAAGATTGCATGTTGCAGGTCCATTGTACTTGATTATCTGGTAATAAAGAAGGTTGATCTTGCATATATCTCAATTAATCTTTTATATTGTCTCCATTGTGTGACTATTGTTTCAAGGATTGGATCGATCTATTTGAATTCCCTACGTCCTTGACTGCATCAGATGTAGAAAAGGGCATGGGAATTTTCTTAGGACCAAGGAAATACACGCAACTGAGAGGGGGGGTGAATAAATTGTGTCCTAAAACTCTCATACTAACCAAATTATTATATTTAATCTCATATCTAAATGATAAAAATTAATGTAAGATCACAACACATAAATCTACATGTAACAACAAGATTTTTGATGTGGAAACTCGGTTAAGGGAAAAACCACGGTGGGGATCAAACCCACAAGATGAATGTACTCTATTAAAATCACTATACCTTGTTAGGATTATTACAAAGGGGAATGCACATGCATTCAAATACACTACCTAGATCTCACTTCTCAAATACAACAAGGGATTCAACCCAAAGGAAGGCTCACTTCTTTACAACAATCTCTTATTACAAATCATAGTGGAAAAATTATCCATAACTAATGAACTAAATGATAGCATCTCCGTTATGCCAATATAGTTCCAATGAAGTACAAATCTATGCCTAAATTGTATATTCTTCTCCTACCTATTCTCTAAGTATCTATACACATAATCTCACCCTCATACATTCCTTCACAATCACAAATTATTACATCTTTATATATATTACATCAATTTATCTCTACTAGGTTGGCTAGGGACCTAATTAAAAAATATTAACTCATTATAACTTAATACATAATGTGATGCATTGAATGTCAACTAAGACATAGAAATAATCAATAAAAACATCCACAAACACGTTGTAGATCCATAAATCACGCCATGATCCTTCGCAACATGCTAAGCCACCATATCGACCAAGAACAATTAAGAACAAAACATGTCACATGAAAATCACCAAATTCAATCACGTAATCCAATGCACTCCAAAATAAAATAGGACATGATCTAGAAACATCAATAAACATAAAATTCCACAACATCAACAAGAACAATTCTATCTCAGAATTCACACTCATCTCTGCACTGTTCATCAGGAGCACTAAAGAACAACCTCTATCATAAAATAAAAATAGTTTTCCAGCATCCAAATTATGAACCACTCGAGATGAGGACACACATCTATGTCTTGAACTCACCACTAGGTTAGCAACCAATAATATTTCATAATCAATCCATACAGATCCGATTACTGAAACATTGTCACAATCTGAACAACAAAATATCAGTCTCTAGTAAATCACACATAACTTCCTCAAATCACACTGCGAACCTCTGCAATTTGAAAAAGATCAAGTACATACATCCCTCAAAACATATTCATATTCACAAAATTTTATCTTCAATGTAGTAATAATTCCAATCAAATCTCTCACTAAACATACCAAGAACACTATCACCAATAGTATGAATATATTGACTTCAATGAAAAACATCAATGTCAGCACATACATGCACAATCTTCCAATAATCTCCCCCTTTTTCATTAATGAAAACATATGATGTGAAAAACCAAATCAATACACAAAGAAAAAATATCAAAGTGCTACCAACAAGATCCAAAATATCTTTTAGGGTCTCTCTAACAAACCTTCTCAATCTAAAAACACTCTCTCCATCATGGTCTCGTACTTTTTTTCACATGATTATCTCTCTGCCTTTGAATTCAATGAAAAAGGAACATATATGAACTAAGTCATAGAAGACAAAAAAAATCTGAACAATTAAGTGTCTCTCTCAAAATTGAACAACATACCTCAGAAGACTAACCACTCCCCTAAGGAGTAGCCACCAAAACATTAATCCAGAATAATGATAGTCTGTAAGCACATTGGAATGATGCAAATTACTGCATCTCTAGCTTTGATTAGGAGGGGAAATAAACCCAAGCTTACCTCGGAGAAACTCAAAAGTATCCTTTGACAAGGGTTCATGAAGATGTATACATTATTCTCTTTAGTATAGACATTCTCCAATTTGACTTCATTTTCACTGACCTTGTCTCTCAAGAAATGATATTTGATAGAAATATGCTTTATTTTTCACAGTAGATAGAAATAGACTCATCAATACTCACTCTGATATCTTTCAATATTTTCTTCATCCATATCACTTGTGTACAATTAATAGCAACAACAACATATTTAGCTTCATCAGTAGATTGTGATATACAATTTTGTTTCTTACTTGCCCATGAAACTAATCTCTTACCCAAGAAGAATGCTCCACCACTTGTGCTCTTTTTGTCACCCACATTACCTTCCCAATCCACATCAGTGAATACACTCAATATAAAATCATCATCCTTTCCATACCATAAGCCATAATCAACTGTCCCTTTCAAGTATATAATTATCCTTTTAACAGAAACAACATGTGATTTCTTCAGTTCTACTTGAAATCTACAACAATGCAAACAAGATTTAGAATATCCGATCTAGTTTGTGTCAAGTATAATAAACCACCGATCATTGATTTGTATCTTGTTTGATTTGCATTAGGTGAATCATCATCGTTCATCACTTTGCAACCAATAATCATAGGATTACCAATATGTTTCAAATCATCCATACCAAATTTCTTCAACAACTCTTTCACATATTTGGACTGAGAAATGAAAATACATTTATCTGTTTGTGTAATTTGTAGGCCAAGAAAGAATTGCATCTCACCTATAATAGATATCTAAAACTATTTTTACATCTCATCAGAAATTTTTTTACTCAACTTGTCATTTCCACCAAAGGTAATATCATCCACAAAGACTTCAACAATCAAAATATTATCATGATCAACTTTTAAGTATAAATTACTATCAGAAGTACCTTTATTGAAACCAATCTTCAATAAATACTTATCTAACCTTTCATACCAATCTCTAGGGGCTTGTTTCAATCCATATAATTTTTTCTTCAATTGGAAAACCATTTAATCTTTATTGGTCAAAGGAAAACACTTAGGCTTCTCAATGTAGACTTCGTCTTCCAACTCTCTATTCAAGAATGCATACTTAACATCCATCTAATATACCTTGAAATTTTTGTAAGTAGCTGTATCATCAAAAAATGGAAGCACTTCCATTTTGGAATAGTTTAGACCTTTGAGTAAGTAATTTTGGGTCATGTCAAGCACCTTGAATGGGTCTTTGACTTGGATATGCTTTTCCCCCCTGATTCAGCTCTATTTTCCACTTTTCTCCTACCTTTTCTGGCATTCTACTCTGTGATTCTGAGATCACCACCATTATAATCTTCTAGCTTCATAAATTTTGATTTGTCTTTTTTCATGTGATGTGAAAAAACACTATTAATAACCCAATCATCACTCTTATCCACATGTCAAACCAAGGTTTTTTCTTCATTCGTGAAACTAGGATTCTCATCTCTAATAGTAATAAACACAATCTCATCTTCACTCTTCTCAGATTCATCATTGGTTACACCTTCACCAATAACATAATAACACTTCTTATGATATTTAGGCATAACATAATAACACATCTTGAAGCAATATAACCAATATTATTGCATGAAAAACATTTCAGAGGTAATTTTCCTTCATACTTACCAAATACCTTAGGTAGTCTCTTCGCAAATTGGGCTTCAAGATCTTCAAGATTTCTCTCTTCTTCTTCAATCTCTTCCCATTCCTTATCATATCTAAATACATACTTAGATAAAATTTCTCTAGGATCATTTATTTTTTTATCCTTAGAAATAGTATCTTTAAATGTAGATTCAACTTTAGGAAGACTATCTCCAAATTCTCTCATTTCAAAAGCAAACAACTTACCAATCAATGTATCTCTTGTTACGGTTGTCACAACTCTAATTTATTTAATAGAAATTATTTTTTTATTTTAATCAAGAGGAAAGGATCTTAGGATATTGGAAATAATTTATTCTTCATCCAATATTCAACCAACGCATCTGATTCCAGAAACATGTTCGGTCACCTTATGCACATAGGAAGTATTATTTTCATCTTCACTCATCTTCAATGCTTCATATTTCTCTTTTAAGATTTTCAAATTGGATTTATTCACATATGAATCTCCTTCATGTAATGTCACTAATTCTTTCCATATCTTATGTGCAGTCTCCAATTCCATAATATTTGTATATTCAGCATCTAACAAAGTGCTCAACAAGGCTTCTTTTTCTCTTACATTGTACTCAGATTGTTTCTTCTCATTAGGAGTCATAGTATAAAGATCAAAAAGAGGGGTGTAAGTATTATTTGTGATATCCCAATACTCTTCACCAATACATCTCAAATGTGTAATCATCAGGCCCTTCCATATAGCATAATTAGTACCTTCAAATCTTGGTCTATCCTTCTTAAAAGTTGCCTCAGGATCTCCTCAAGTGATTAATATTCCAAAAAGAGAAATTATCTCTAATACCAATTTATAGGACTAAGGAAACACACACAAATGAGAGTGGGGGTGAATCATTTGTATCCCAAAATTCTCAGAATGTAACCAACTTATTATCTTTAATCTCAGATCTGAATGATAAACATGAATGTAAGATCACAATACATAAATCCACACATATCACCAATATTTTTGAAATGGAAACCCGGTTAGGGAAAAACCATGGTTAGGATCAAACCCACAAGATGAATTTACTCTATTAAAATCACTATACCCTATTAGGAATATTAAAAAGGGGAATGCACATGCATTCAAGCACACTACCTAGATATCACTGCTCAAATACAACAAGGGCTTAAACCCAAAGGAAGGATCACTTCCTTACAACAATATCTGATTACAAATCATAGTGGACAAACTATCTATAACTCACAAATTTAATGATATCATATCAGTTATGCTAATACACTTCCAACCAAGTACAAATATCTACCTCAATTGTAGACTCCACTCATTCCTCTTCTCTCAGCATATGCACACATACTCTCAGCCTCATACATTCCTTTGAAATAAAAAATGATTACATCTTTATATACATTACATCAATTTATCTTAGCTAGGTCATCGAGGGACCTAATTAAAAAATATTAATTCATTATATCTCAATACATAATGTGATCCATTGTGTAATCGCATAAAAATGGTCATCTAAACCCTAGACCCCCAATGTCACACATACATCATTTGTCACTATGGAAAACCTTCCTCCATCACTAACAATGGAGGACAATTTAAGAACAACACCATGGATGAGTTGTGTGCAAAGTTCAAAACCACACAACACTTTTCTGCCATCTATTACCCTCAAGGTAATGGACAGGCTAAGGCCTCAAATAAAAATTTGCTAAAAATATTGCGTCGTATGATTAACAAGTCTGGAAGAGATTGGCACCTGTAGATCAATCCTGCATTATGGGCTTAAATAAAAAGCATCAGAACACCTACAGGGGAAACCCCATTTGCACTAGTATATGGGGTAGAAGAATTCTTACCCCTAGAGGTAGAAATCCCATCTCTTAGGTTTTCTTTACATAGACTTATCCCAGATGAAGAATACAGAGTTTTGAGACTCCAAGAACTAGAACTGCTAGATGAACGCCGAAAAGTGGCATTTGATCACCTCAGAGCTTATCAAAAAATAATGTCAAGAGGATACAACAAGAAAGTTAGACCTAGAGAACTTCAAGTGGGTGACCTTGTGTTGATATAAAATCCATGTAATCAGTCACATCGAGAGTAGAAGGGGAAGTTTGAACCCAACTGGCTAGTTCCTTACATCATTACTATAGCATTCGGCTCCGGAGCCTATCGACTCTCCACACCTGAAGGAGAACCACTTTGGGAGCCCATCAACACTCTTCATCTAAAGAAGTTCTACACCTAAGGCATTCTCAGTGATCAAAACCATGTACATACTTATTATCCTTAAAAAAAATCTAAAAATTTGGAAAAAGTCCTTAAAAATGATCATCTTGGTGAAAACCTAGCAACAGGTGCCTTGATGCAAAAATAAAAAAATGAAAAAATACAAAAATTTTGAAAAAGAAGAAAAAGTGCCTTGGTGAAAACCTGGTAAACAGGTGCCTCTTGTAGTCAGCGCTCCATCTATCAATGCTCAATCTTGGCAATCCTTTGATTCAGTTTGTATATAAGCTTTCAATTACTTTCATGACACTCTAGTTCTTCTGAGAACCCTCCTGGATTGAACCGATCTAGAGTCATAGTTTGGGGGAAATCAAATCAGCTTTGTCCTAGTAGTTTGAGTCAAGTCATTCATTTTTGTTTGCTACTAGGGGCATGGGTCCCCAATCAGATCACATATTTGTCTTACACTAGGAGTCAGTAATCTCATCATTTCTGAAGGACAACTCGCTACCAACGCAAATAGGTGTTTCTCAACACCCCAATCAAAAGTGTTTCTTAACACTATCCTTGGAAACATCTATGTTTCTTAACACACATTGGATACCGCAAACGTAAACAACAGAATGATAACACTCAAACACATCACACTCACAAGCATGACGGTGTTTCTCAACACCTCCTACATATACACATCCAAAAAAATTGAAACTGGCTGAAGTATGTTGAACTTCTATTTTTATTTTGTTTGTTCTCATTGATTTTTGTTAATCTTTTCTTTGTCTACTGCTTGTTGGTGTGGTCCTGATGATCCAGCAACATCAAATAAACTAGGTGTATGTGATAAGATCTCCTTCATTAAGGCAGAAAATCCTCACACCCCTTGATCATGTTTATTTGTATGCCAAGGTGAGGTCAAAACTATATCCTCGACTGTTATTGCTCTGCTTGTTTACACACGATCGTACTCATGGTTATCTTGGCTTTGAATGCCTTGATACTAGTGTACTCTTGCTATATAAAACTAGAAACAACATTTAGGTTATCTCAGCTTTTATGCCTCGATGCTTACGTTAGTTTCTCATATCTTATCCAATGAAAGTCATATTCATATTCTTATGGTTACAGTGGCACCAGTAAGGATTGTATCAATTTTGATGTTCCAAAAATGCTCAATGATGAAAATTTTCAACGCTAAAGGTTCAATGACTACACCTTAGGTTGCATTCATGTTAGTCTTGCATCTGCATATGTATCTGCATCTTCTTGGTGTTGAAATCATAATAATAACTTTATCTCTCTCCAATGTGAAGGACCTGAGACTCCAATTGATCAAACTTCCCATCATCAAGTGGTCAGTTGTATGTGAACATGACACCACTCGCTAATTTAACTGTCCTAATTCCATTTTCAAGATCAAAATCAAAATCTGACGTTTGAATTTTTTAGTCAAATATAGCTGATCACTTGCACAATCAGTGTTTTGGACTCCAACCAATGGAAATCTCTTGTAATTTTCTTCCATTCAATCCATGTATCATAGTTTTGGTCAATCTTGGTCACCAGGACCTCCCATCAAGTACATCTTTTATCCTAACCACTTGGGACCTATTTTTAATCAGATCAACTTCTTCTTGCATCATGTTATCACTTGAATTACTTCTCATCACTAGGGCACCTAGCCATATTTTTATTTCACTCCTAAGGGGGCAGGATCAGGACATCAACATTCCAGTGATCACATCCTCAATCAAAACCCTACTTCTTGGGGCATCTCAGCTTCATCGCATCAAATCATGTTGAGATCATCTTAAATCAAAGGCAACATAATCAATGGTCTTATACAGTGATGAATACACTCAAAACCAGACAAGATCAGTCTTATACGAGATATTCACTATTGAAACCAGATACATTGATAAAATTGGCTTCATCGATTCAAATCAAGTCAATTTTATTCCTAATCAAATCTCTTAACGGTAATCAATGTCATTGCTTCAAATCAAAGTGGTTATTTGTTCAAACCAATCAAAAGGTTTAAGAGTTCTTGATAGATCTTCAGTTTCATCGCTTCAAATCAAAGTGAGAATTCTATTTATATCTTTTGATCAATCTTCATCCAATCAAGCTCAAATTTGGTCTTCTTCAAAAGAATGGTTTCATCGCTTCAAATCAAACTATTTTGGGTCTTCTTGCTAACAAGTCTTTGAATCAATGCACTGATCGCACATCAATTCAAAGAGGGGCAAATGTAATCACATAAAAATGGTCATCTAAACCCTAGACCCCCAATCTCAATAATTGATTAATAAACCCTAATATTGATAAACCCTAAGTCCTAAATCAAACATGCAATTCTTCAATCTATCAATTTGCAACTAATCTGACATGAACCCTAGATCCTAATCAATCATCGTACTGGATTAATTAATTAATTCCTAGAATCATAATACATTGGCAAATAAACCTTATGTTGATTATTTAATTGATATTCTGATATATTAATTAAATAAAATTACAAATTTGTCAACTAAATAAAAAAGGAATTAAATTAATTATAAAAACAAAAATGTGCATTCAAAATCAACAAAATTATTAAAAATACATATGACATCATCAAATCTAGTCAACTGATTATCAAAATGGAAACAATCCAATTCCACTTAGTTAACTAATTCTCCACTATTTATCATTTTGGAAACATTTTAGTTAACTAAGAACTGATTTTTTAAGTTTCCAAAAAGACTGATCAGTCAGTTCAGTCAACTGAATCTTTCGACCAATCACATTGCTTGTACATGGATTGTGCTTCTTCAATCGAATCTGAGGCACTCTTTTCTTTCAGTCTTGACCGTTGATTTAAGAGATATTTCTATAAAAGAGAAGCTCTTTTCCTTCACAGGGATCCTAACTTCTTCTATTGTTACTATACTGCATTTTACTTTCTTATCTTTTAATCATTTAGCATTTGTTGTTTTACTTTCAAGCATGCAATCAATCTAATTTAGAGCACATTTGATTTGGGTTTTAAAATGAATCATCATCTTTCATTTGGTGCTTTAAAATAAATCTCTAATTAGCTTGGATTAACAACAATTTGCATCTTGCATTCATCATTTTAGATCAATCATCTAGATTAAAAATCCTTCGTTTATGATATTGGTGTAGTCACTGAGTTTGCAATGACCTGAGAGCAACCTCATACTCCTGCCTACTAGAAGGCAATGAACCGTTGTCGGTTAGCTTAGGATGTTGTTTTTAATATTTTGATTTCATGTTTTCTAACCCGCTAACCACTTAATGGATCATTGAAGTGTGTGTGTTTTCATCTTGCAGGATTACCTTAATTCACACATACACATTAAATGTTGGATAAGACATAGAAATGATCAATAACAACATCCTCAAACATGTTCCAGATCCATAAATCATCTGACAATCCTTCACAACATGCTACGTTGCCATGTTGGCCAAGAATAATTAAGAACAACAAGACGTCACATGAAAATAACCAAATGCGATCACATAATCCAATGCAATCCAACACCATGAATAAGACATGATCTAGAAACATCAGCAAGCAACATGAGATGCAACGACATCAACGAGAAAAAATATATCTCATAATTCATACTCATCTATGCACTTTTTATTAGGAACACAAAACAACAACCTCTTTCATAAAAAAATAGCTTGCTAGCATCCAAATCATGAAACACTCAAGATGAGGACACATATTCATGTTCTAAACTCACCACCAGGTATGAAACCAATAATATTGCATAACCAATCTATACCGATCCAATAAATGAAACACTGTCACAATTTGAATAATATCAGTCTGTGGTAAATCACACATAACTTCCTCAAATCACAATGTGAACCTCTGTAACTTGAACAAGATCAAGTAAATACATCCCTCAACACATATCAATCTTTGTAGCATCTAATCTTTAATCTAGTAATAGTTCCAATCAAATCTTCTCATTGAACATACTAGGAAAATTGTCACCAACAATACGAATATGTTGACATCAATGTCAATACATATATGAACACTATCCAAAAATCTTCCAAAAAATTTCACCTACATTAAGAAATCTAGCATCAATATCATTATATGTGTTCATTGTGGTATTATGGGTTCTAGCATGTGAGTTAAAATTAGGTATAACGTGAAGGATTTGTTGAATAATGTATTTTGATAGTTGGAATGATTGTGATGATTGAGAATCTTGTGATGTGGAATGTTTGTCTGAAGATGATATCCCTTTTTTTTTTGATGATGTAGTGGAAGTGGCTTGGGCCTTAGTAACATTCTTTGTGAGTAATGATTTGTCAAAATCTTGTGGGAGGTTTACTCCATCCTTAATAATGTTCATGAAGACCACTTGTTTTTTGACCCTAGTGGCTTTATCCATCATTTCCAAATTATAAGGGTCTTTAAGGAATTAATCCAAGTGAGCAGACATATTAGGTTAATCCACAATTTATTCCTCTCCTTTATTATTGGTGATATCCTTAACATTAACACCTTATTCATCGAACATTCCAAAAGGATTTTCATTATCATTGTTGGTGTCATGGGTCAAACGAGAAGACATTATGCTCTTGGCTTTAGATCGAGTAAGGAACATACAAAAGTGATCTTAGGATGAGAATGGATTAATTGGTGAAGGTCAAAGGGAAGGTGAAATTTGGATGAATACTTTTTTTTTTATGGGGATGATGATGGATGAAGGATGTTTACAGGGTATGACTAAGGGTGATTGATGAGCTTTGGACTTGGAGCAAAAAAAATTAATATTGATCAAAGATTGGAATTTAGAATTTTGATTTGGGGTTTGATATGGATAAGGATATTTGATTGGATTAGGATAATTAGTTTTATTTTTATTGTTAATTGATGTGGTTTATTTGTGGTAGAGGTAAAAATAACCCTAGTAAAAACTAGATCCTTTTTGTGTATTCAAGGGATTGTGATTAAGGATGATATCCTTTCTTACTTTAGATAGGATAAGTTCTCAAGAAAAATTGGATGGGGATTATTTTAAAATCACTAACTTGGATATTGACAATCTATAAGATAATAAATTTCAAATGTAAAGGTTTAACTAAATGTGCTACTTGATATAGCCAAAGTTCTCAAGCAATAAACCTAGTTCGGGATAGCAATAGGATAAAGTATCTTAGTTTCATTTAGATAATATTAACCTAAAAGGTAGATTTGATTTGAAAGGATTTGTGATTGGTTTTATGATTTAATTGGGTTGGATTAGGTTGTATTTGATTTATTAGGTTGATTGAAAGGTTACCTTGGATTTTGAGGTTGGTTTTGGGGAATTTTGATTGATTAAGATTTTAGATGAATTGGATTGACTATGATTGGGATTGAAATGTTGATTAAGATCAAATGAGGTTTTAACAATTTGGATTGATTTTGAATTGATGATAGGATAAGGATGATTATGCTCCTAAGTCCAAAGTTAAGAAATATAAAATGGGTTTTTTAATGTTTGATTAAGATTATGATAGGGGATAATGAGGTTTGATGAGATGGATAATTACGATGATGGATTAATAAAGATTATAGTCAAATATTGGTTAAGGGGTAATTATGGATGAAGGTGATTATGGTTGGGTAGGATTAATGAGTTATGGTACGATAAGGATAGGTCACAAATTGAAGGTCTCACTCAAAATGATAGTTTCGATGATAAATTTCAAGACAAGGTACAAATATTTTTGAAAAGGGACAGACATCGGTTTATCAATTCAAGCATCAAAAATTGCATATGTCAATTCAGAGACATATCCATTAAATGGAAATTGATTATAGACTGGCAGAAGGTAGAGAAGGAAACCATAAGAACCATTCTATTAGATGAAAGCACTGAATAATGTAAATGTAAAAGTACATGTGCAGATGCAAAAGCATGACGTGTCTTATATTTGGCTACAAATTGTCTCAGTCCAAAGAAGTAGAAATGTTGATCCTCAGATGTAGGCACTAAAAAATAGGTAGAGACATTGATTTGGAGTTTAAAGAATTTGGGCAAAATTTGAAGTTTGATTGATGGTTAACTAGTCTTAAAATGTTTATTTTGTGGAAAGAAAACACATCAAAAAAATGAAAAAAATTGCTGGATGTTTCAATGTGAAAAGGTTCCTCAAAGCCAAGTTTGCACATGTGTCAATACAATCAGTCAAACACACTTTTTATCCTAAGGAATGGCTTCATGATGATATGATATCCCATAACTTGGAATCTTCATCAACTCAAGTAGCCATGTCACACCTAAAATGGGTGTGCCCACTTTTTTTGTTGGAATAATAGAAGGGGTGAATAAGTACCCTTAAAACTTTTATCAATTAACCTTTAGTACTTATTACTTGCATAACCGACCATTGTAGCTTCTCTAATTCATGCATGAAATATCATAGCATAAATGTAAATGCATGTAAACAAACATTGAAACATTTACAAAACTCATTTACTCATGACACAAGTATTTGATAACGCAGAAAACCTTGTTAGAAGGTAAAAAATACAGTGGGGATGAAACCCACAAAGCTTCACTATTTTCAGAATGGAAGGTGTATGTTAGGGATACAAGTTGTGATCACTTATGATGATCTTACCTTGTTAGGAGTAACATGTTAGAATTGTTAAGTCTACTCAATTAGGATATTTTAGCAACACAATGCATGTGTGCACTCGGTTAAGAGATTTACATAAAGACTGTTAAGTCCACCTTCTTAAAGGATTTCACTGGTTTCTACAATTGTTAGAGAGTAAAAAAATATGTATGACCTGATAGCTTCCAATCTTGAATTGTTGATTACAGATCCATTAAGTCCACAAAATCAATATATCACCTATTGTGATGGATAATACCTTTGTTCTTCTCGGTAGCCTTAAATGTAGTTCTTCATAACTGAATTCTTCTTTATCTGTCCTTCTGCATGAAAACCTCTTTCTGATCCGTAGATGTCCTTGGCAGCTACAATCATCATGTTCTTGATTGACTTATACATCTATATATATAATATTTTGACCTAATTAGGTTTCACGCTTTTCTTGAATAACTCTAAGATCAAAGGTTTACAACTTGACCTTGATCTCCTAGTTTGCATGAATAAAATTAGTTAAACTAATTAAATCCATCATTTACGCTTTTCTTGATCCATAATAAATGGCTATCCAGCTAATAAAAACTATTTTAATGACTAAAGTGCTTTAGCTGACGTGTTGTTTGAGATCCATTTTTTAGTGAAATGTTGTCTCTTAGTGTAGACTGGTGCTCGGTAATGTCTCTATATACTGGTGTTTGGTTGTTACAATGCTCGATGTTCAAATAATTTCAGTGACCACTACACTTGGTGAATGTTGTTGCTCGGTGAGTGCTAGCGCTCTGTGATCATGACTGACCAAAACTGTCTGCTTGTACACTGATGCCAACTTCTAATCCTTTAAGGATTATCAATCTCCCCCTTTGGCATTAGTATCAACAACTCATATGTACAGTATATATGTGTGTATATTTGGGTACCTATTGAAAACAACACAAACACTCAATAGGTCATTGCATTAGTTCAAATGGTTAGATAAAACATTCAAAACCACTAATATCGGCCTATTGCCTTCTAACTAGAAAGAGTGTGATTAGTTGCATATTTAGCCCTTAGAATATGTTACAAATAAGTGACCAATACTATTCTAGCATGAAGGATTTGATTCAAATTTAAACTAAAAAGATGAAAAAGCATGTATTTTAGCTCTAAAAGATGGATTTAAAACAATGTAAAAGCATGGAATAAAGAGTGAAATATGATTCTAAGAGTAATCCAACAGCATAACAATGTAATTTTGATCTAATGTGAAGGCTTATTTTCTCTCAAAATAGGCTTCTATTTATAGAAGAATGGGAGAGAGAGAGAGAGAGGGGGGGGACAAGGTTTATTTATGAATTAGAAGACTCATAAATGAAGATGTAAGAGCCATTAATACCCAATGCATTAATAAGGCATGGGAGAGACATAGGCTTAAGGCATCTTCATAATAAGGCATTAATGAAAGCCTTAAAGAGGCAAGGGAGGATGTAAGAGGATGGCTTGAGAAAGTGGACCTTAAGGAGGTTAAGCTTGAGAAAATGGACTTTCTCAAGTGGGTTGAGTTGCTAAGTATTCCTTAATGGAATGTGACAACATTAGGAGGTGGGTTAGAGAAGAATTTAGGATTAGGATTTAGATTAGCATGGGTGAATGGGTTGAGAAGGGTTAGAACCCAGGGTGGAAGTGGTTGAGATAGGTTAGGTTGGGGTTTGAGGGAATATTAATAAATGAAATAAACTTATTTAATTCATTTAGAAATATAGGAATTAATTATTTAAACAATGAAATTGCTTTTTAATAATTATGGGACTATAGCTATTTTAATTAAATTAAATAGGCTAGGGGAATGGGTTAATTGCAAGTGGGTATTTGATTTTCGGATTTATTTAATTCCTTTATAATTAAATACTATAGCCATGTTTGATTTTGGTTTGATTTAATTGGTCGAAATTGATTTAAATTGTATGGCTATAATAGTTAACATAATTTAGTGATTAAAAGTCACCTAGGACATTAAATAGATTCAAAGAATTATGCCAAACAATAACAAGGTCATTTGGACATAATCGAGGGTATGACCACACTTAGGGCAAATAGGGTCCATAGTAGGAACATACCAAATTCAGGTGGTTACATTATCCCCTCTTTGAATTGATGTGTGAGCAGTGCATTGATTCAAAGAAAGTTTTTGATTTTGACTTCAGAAAGATTGAGAATCCCGTTCTTGGTTGTCAAATAAAATATTGATAAGATCAGTCTCACACTCGATCAAACCAAACTGATAGAATTGATTTTAAACTTGGTTGTCGTCCAAAGATCAATAAAAGATTTTAAAAGTACCAATTATGAACTTGGTTGTCATCCAAAAATTGATAATACTAATTCTGAACTTGGTTGTCATCCAAAAGCTAGTATGAAGCTGCCAGGAGCTTTAAAAATATTCTAAAATGAGGAAACATAAGATATCTAGCTCATGAGAACCAAAGCTTTCTATCTAACAGATCTGACTTAGTCAAGGAAACTATTATGCCCCTAGTTTGTTTGATAACGAAGTCATGTTGATGCTGTTTCGAGAAAAAATTTAATTGATGATGGTGTGATCATGCCCCCTCGGGAACGAAATCAAAGGAAAAGAAATAAATCCCTCAGTTGAATGAACATATCACTTGCAGGAAGTGGTAAGGCCAGAAAGAGTGGAGTAGAAGAAGGTGTGTTTAAAAATAAACACACAATTATCAAGTTAATTATGCAAAAATATGAGTGATAAAGCTGATAAAATGATGTTTAGATCAAGATGTATGATGAAATGTGCAATATGGACCAATGTGGTGAACAAATGAAGCAAATTTGCAATTTTTGAAACTGTCACAAAAATGACACTGTGCTGCTAAAAATGTCGTAGGCACCTTCGATTTAGTTCCCGATTGAGAAAAAAAAAGAACACAAACAATTTTGCAGTTGTCTGGGAGGAGTTTCGAAAACCCTAAATGTCCCAAAAGACCCATATAAGCCTCCAAATTGACCAATTCACTATTCATTTTCACATTCAGCTATAGAAAATCAGAGAGCTCTGTAGAGAAAATGGTGGTCCCCATGAGGAAACATCGATTTGAGATGAGCCGACAACACCAGCGACCAGCCGACTACCCACCGTCGATAAGTACGCGATAAACTACCTTGTGAAATCTAAATTTTTGAATTTTATGCATTTTTGTGCATTTTAGAGCCCTTAGAAGGTAGGATCGCATCCTATGAAATGTGCATCACATCCAGTTTTTCCGAGATCGTATCCAGTTTTTCTCAAATTCTGTGTCGCATCCGGGTTTTCCCGGATCGCATCTAGTCTTTGAGATTTAGTCATGTTTGTAGCTAGAATCCATTAGGGAATCATATCCTAGATTTTGGGGATCGTACCCCGCATTTAGGATCGCATCCTATTTTTCTAGGATCGCATCCCGTATGCGCAATTGCATCATATATTTCCATTATCGCATCTAGTAGAAGACTTAGGTTTTTAAATTACTTTGATCTGTTTGCGTCCTGCGAAGTTGAAATGACTTATCAGAGTAGGAATATGCCCTTTGTTGTAGATAGAATGCTGATATTTTACTATGTTGTCAAAAATTAGGCCGAGTTTGAGGTAGTCGCCTTTTGAGGCACTTATCCTATGCGAGTTCTGGCATTGTCTGGCTGATTGTCAGATGATGAGCAGACTACCATGATCTGGTGTGGATTGCAGGCACTAATTGGTTTACCTAAGATCAGAGTAAATCAAAGGTTGTTGACTGCTCTGGCTGAGAGATGGCACTCAGAGCACAACACCTTCCACCTACCCACTGGTGAGATCACTGTGACTCCAGAGGACATTTGGAGGATCTTGCACATGCCCATGGTTAGACATGAGGTTTTCTTCAATTTGAGAGCTGGCGTGGTGATTGGGACTGCGCGGAGATTCTTCCAGGATGACAGTATAGATCATAGATACCTATCCTGGGACTATATGGTTGATCACTATGATCGATTAGCTATATACTTAGCTGGATTGGTAGGTGGCATCCTTATGCCAAACAGAGATCAGCATGGTTTCTTGGTGGGTTGGGTCAGCATGGTGGAGTAGATGATCATCCACCGCCAACAATTTGCCTGGGGGAGCTGCATATTAGCTCACATATACCATGAGCTCCATGAGATTGTATACCACCATACTCGCAGCATAACTGTGGGTATACTGATTCTTCAGATATGGGCCTGGGAGCACATCCCTGTGACACGGATGATTGTTGACAGGCAGAGGGCACCGGAGTAGCCCTATGTATACATGTACATAGGTCTCTTACAACAGCCCCACCTAGGCAAGGTTAAGTATTGGCATCAATTATTTGACGATATGGCAAAGGTCATGTGGCAACCATACCTAGACTGTGAGGTATGGACTTCTAATGCATGACAGGTACCTTTCTTATGTCAGAGAAAATATTTGATTGGGTGCATGAGATATATTATTGAGCGCTTCTTGATCACCAGAGTGTTGAGGTAATATGGCCAACGACAGGGCCGCACAAAGGATGTGGCAGTATATGCTTGAATCAAAAATGAGGTAGCTGAGTGGGGGGCATAGCTTACTTATGATACTGCCTCACAAGATATTTGAGATATGGTGGCGATAGACTGGGACCCTCACCCAGATGTTGAGGATGCTAGAGTGTCAGATGGGTATGCTGCAGAGATGCTTCAGCATCCATTTCCATGATTCACAGTGCCTGAGGAGATCATTCCTCGTATAGAGGAGCCGTTGGATTATGAGCCCGAGGATCGACCTATCAGGGGGAGAGGCGGTAGAGACAGAGCACCATGGAGACATGGGGGCCGTGATGGTGGTAGAGATGGTGGCAGAGGTGACAGCCATCCTCCCCCAGATGATAGGCATGATGGTGATGATAGGGGAGGAGGTGGAGAGGCAGTGGATACTGGCGATTCAAGTGGCAGTGGACAAAGATGGCAGAGATATAGATTTGTGGCCCCACAGAGAAATCCTAGCCCTTTACTTACTCCTGAGCAACAAAGACAGTGGAGACAAAGAGTGCAGGAGTAGGATCCTGGTAGAGATGAGGACCCTCTATCAAGGTGTGAGTAGGAGAGAGAGCAGCTCAGAGCTCAGATCACAGCCTTGGAGGCTAGGGTTACCACTGCTGATGCACTTTTAGCAGACAGGGATAGACAGCTTGAGCATCTAAGAGCTGAGAGGGATATACAGGCCCGGACAACAGTCCATCAGGGACAGAGGGCGACATACTATTACACCTTGTATCACGCAGCAGTACCGGAGGGTCAGAGAGCACCCACTTTTTCTCATATAGCTCAGCAGTCAGAGGGGGCCATGTTGCCTCTAGCAGCTCCATTCATGCCACCTCCTCCTCCTCCTCCTGACCAGGGAGAGGGGGTAGGCCAGAGTTGATACTTTTCACCATTTTGTTTCTTTTGAGATTATACATGTATATCTGGATCCTGCTAAGATCCCCTTTTTGTACATTACATTGATTTGTATATATATATATGATTCACGCTTTTGGCATACTGATTCTCTTTATGTGCACTAATACACTGTATATTATCTGATACACTTTATGCTGTGATACTCTTTATGCTCATTGATACTCTTTATGCTTTGATTTGTATCATGTTTGTAGTTTCTGGATTCTGACATGTTTCATGTGGCAAATGTATCCAGTTTGCTTTCTATAGATGTGGTAAATGTATCTGTTGCACTTGTGATGATATCTTGATCTTGTGATGAATTAGTTCATAGATGATAACATCATTTTTATAAAGTGGATGTGATGAGTATATAACTGATATGAACAAATGGTATCTATGTGAAAATGCAAATGTATATTTCTTTGATTTTCCAGTTATGCAAAAATATATGTATGGATGCACTTAGGATGTAGAAGTAAAAATGCAATACATGGATGTTTTATTTTTGTATTTTTCCCGTTTTGTGTTTCCAAATGTATGCTATGGATGATATCAGTAATAGAAATGATGTAATTAACTTGATATTTGTAGAAGAAGATAGAAACCATGTTTTGAGCTTAAATTTCCTTATGTTGTTATGTATTGTTGACAAAATGCATCAGGCAATCTTTAAATGCAGCTATATGAAG
>MU226068.1:7756197-7805150 GCA_018584345.1 Thuja plicata | reverse complement strand
GATGTAAGAGCCATTAATGCCCAAGGCATTAATAAGGCATGGGAGAGACATAGGCTTAAGGCATCTTCATTAATAAGGCATTAATGAAAGCCTTAAAGAGGCAAGGGAGGATGTAAGAGGATGGCTTCAGAAAGTGGACCTTAAGGAGGTCAAGCTTGAGAAAGTGGACTTTCTCAAGTGGGTTCAGTTGCTAAGTATTCGTTAATGGAATGTGACAACATTAGGAGGTGGGTTAGAGAAGAATTTATGATTAGGATTTAGATTAGCATGGGTGAATGGGTTGAGAAGGGTTAGAACCCAGGGTGGAAGTGGTTGAGATAGGTTAGGTTGGGGTTTGAGGGAATATTAATAAATGAAATAAACTTATTTAATTCATTTAGAAATATAGGAATTAATTATTTAAACAATGAAATTGCTTTTTAATAATTATGAGACTATAGCCATTTTAATTAAATTAAATAGGCTAGGGGAATGGGTTAATTGCAAGTGGGTATTTGATTTTGGGATTTATTTAATTCCTTTATAATTAAATACTATAGCCATGTTTGATTTTGGTTTGATTTAATTGGTCAAAATTGATTTAAATTGTATGGCTATAATAGTTAATATAATTTAGTGATTAAAAATCACCTAGGACATTAAATAGATTCAAAGAATTATGCCAAGCAGTAACAGGGTCGTTTGGACATAATCGAGGGTATGATCACACTTAGGGAAAATAGAGTCTATAGTAGGAATAGACAAATTTAGGTGGTTACAGTATATACCCAGTGTGTTATTGTAATTCTAAAATGACTCCCCCTATGTGCATGCCTCAGTATGTAGATACAATGTATGTACATGTTTCTCCCTTTTTTGAAAGTAATGACAAAGATGTAAAACTTACAACTTCTCAAGTATGTGCGAATGAGATTGCTTGATGTCTGCCATTAGCTTTTCCCATTTCTCCTTCAAGTGATCTAGGGTCATTTGATCGAATGTGATTTGAGCATGTATATTATAGATATTCTCATCTATTGACATCTATGGCGTGGCAATTAGAGTCTTTTTTGTAGTCATATGTGTCATCAGCAATGTAAGATTCGGTAGTAACATGGCTTGTAGCTCATTTACTTCATCTCTGATTTTTCTTTCTCCCTTTTGTATTTCAATTCTTAGCCATTTAGATTAAACTATCTTTTCATAATGCAATTGGAATGTATTTGGCTCGGTTAAAAGACTTTGTGCACTAGCTTTTATATCTTCATTCAACTTAGCTATTTGTGCATCATACTCTGTAGTGAAGTTTTCAATAGTGCACAAATTTTGAACGGTAACTAATTCTGAAATAACACATTCTAATGTAGTTACCAATTTAGAAAGTTTCACCTTATTTTCCACCTCTTGGATGATTTTCTCTATGAGTTTGCAGTAATATTTCTCTTATGCTCTTTCTTCAATGACCTTCTCGGCCTCTACATTGTGTTGTGTGATTGCCTCGGTTAGAATTGCAAGTTGATCAATGATGGGTTCATTTTTATCAATCTATGTGTCAGGAACTACCTGCATTATAATATCCTTTGTTGTTTCTAGGACTTGAGTATTCTTGTGTTCCATTCTTAGCTTGTCATGGTGTGCTTTCCTTTTGCATAGCTCCCCATACCTTGTCAATGAATCAGGATCAAGTGTTCTTGGATCACAGTTCGGTATGTCTATGATCTCCTTAAATGTAATGGGGGCTTTATTTTTCTTGTTCTTCTTCTTCAGAGTGTTTCTTGATGCAGGGGAGTGTTTTACTATATAAAGAGCCTTTTGTTGCTCAGTTTCTATCATTGATTGCTTGGGAGGTGTGGTACCTTTGATAAATTGCTCGGTCAATACCCATTGGTCAGTTGTAGATATCTCTACTTCAACCTTGTCTTGACTTACAACCTTGTCATCCTTTCCACTATCCTTGGTGGGTGCATCAATCGGTTTGTCCTCTCCATTGTCATCTATTTCATTTTCCCCTTGTTCCTCACCTTTGTCCATCGGTATATCTACTTCATTGTTAGGTGGTGTCTACTAAGATTCAGTCATGATATTAATTGCTTGCATTAATAAAGGCATATTACTTGGTATTTATGCCTGTGCAATATCAGTAGTGTCCTTTTCCTTTATTTTCTCGGTGGCAATATTTACATCTTCATCAGCCTTTGCATCATTATCGGAATCAACATGAGTTATATCTTGTATATTGATATATAGTATTTCCCCTAATGATTAAAATATTTGAGGTATATCATCCATGGCCTTACTTTCCTCTATGGTCAAGTCAATGGGATTGACATCTCCGATGTCATTGATGAAAATGTGCTTGATGCTCAATGTGGCCTCCTTTTCCTTGGTGTGAGCAGTCTCAGTTATAGCTAGTACCTGCTTGGGTGGATTAAAGAATTGTGTCCAAATATTATTGCTCTCATTGTCAATATCTTCGAGTTTGTTCTGCAATACCTTGTATGCCCTTGTTTTTTATAGAAAATTTCTTGGCATACTCCTTCATGGTTGAGTCAATTTCTTGGAGTTGGGCATGAATGCAACTAGGGATTTGTCCCTCATCTATTTCTCCATATGTAATGCATATGTCCACCTAGCTGATATTTTATCTTGTAGATCTTGTGGAATATCATTGCCAAATTGTAGAGGTACATATTTGTAAGCTACCATCATCTTAATGATTGCTTCTTCTATTTTATTCTAATCCTCGGTAGATAGATTTCCCTATTGTCTAATCTTATGATGTGCTATACTGCCTGTGTTGATGATTGACCCTATAATTTCATCAATTGTCTTTGGTATTTTGGCCTTTTCTGATTGGACTCTCTGTTCTCTTTCTACCTCTTTAGTATCATCCTTATCTTCTCTACCTCTTATATATTTCTTTCATTGTCTCAACTTGGTTGAGGCTTTAGGCTTTCTTTTCATATATGTTCTTACTATGCCTTTCTTCAATGGTGGTGAGTCTACCTTAGTTTTTTTTCTTCTTGTCCTTGATGCAGCTATTACATCAGTAACCTTTGATTTCCTATCCTTTGGTGGCTCTGCATCTGATTCGGTAGACTCTAAATCACTTACTTCTTTACCTTCACCTATAGGTGACTGTTCCTTGATGACATCTGCTGATTGTTCCAACTCTTCATCAGTTACCGAGAGTTTCTTCTTAAGTGTTTTCACCATTTGAGTTTGCTTCTTCCCTATTTTCTTGACTACTAAGCCAGTCTTTATTCTTGACTTGGCTTCCTCATATGTGCCAAATATTCTTATAGATTTGTCAACTGGTTCATTTAGTAGGGCTTCAATGGATTTTGTAGCCATATCTATGTCAATTTCATATTCCAATGGTGGTAAACATTTTTTCCTTGTGTTGGCAGCTTTGATGAGTGTAGTGTTAGTATCAACTACAAAGCATATCTCATCTTTGTATTGTTCAACCAACTGTGCAAGAATTCTCATCCTCTTCTGCATCCTATTCTTAAATTTTGTGAAGTAGCCATCCAACAGTGGAATGAAAATATCTCCTAGTGATTTAATTTAATCACTAATCTGTGTTGTTATTGGTCGGTTGGTGTCCCAAGTGAAATTACTGATTGAAGGAAAAAAGTTCAAAAAGTAAAAGAATGTGCACATTAATAAAGAGCCAAACTTACATGTATTAGATCGTGCTGATCTAATTGTTCTCACATTTTCTTCCAGTTGTTTTAGTAGTAGCTTGGCTAGGTCTAGTTGCACTACCTTCTTTACTATCTTGTATGCTGTGTCAAAAGATCCACAAGAAACATTCTTCATTCTGATTGCTTGAAAGATCTTGTATCCAATCACATATGCACTAAATTTCATTTTTGGGTCAGTGATTGAATTCACTTTCAGACCTCTACCGTCCCATTTGTCTCCAGTTAGCTTTTCAATCTCGGGGCATCCAGGCTGCCTTAGGGATTTTTCCCTCTTGGTGATTGGGTATCCATTTACTGCATGAATCACATCCTTTGTGATTGGCTTAGGTTCATCTAACCACATTTTACCATCATGCACTTGGCTGAGAACAATGTGAATCCATTCTATCTTGAATTATTTCGGGAATAGTAGGGCATTGGTTAACGCTTTCACTTCAATTTTTTTGTACTCATCTTTTAGGTTTCCATACTTGCATAGCTTCTAATAATCTTCTTCAATTTCAACGTCTCTAATCTCTGCAACTTTGCAGTGAATGTATGCTCAAATGTCTTTGACCAACAAAACCCTAGGTAGGATACTAGAAAATGATCCCTTGTCAGGTTGAGCAGCAACCTCAGGACAAAAATTGTAGTTTGGTTCCTCACAGGTCAAGTTCTTGATTAGAACAACCTTCTTTTCCTTCGCCATCTTGATCTTTGAGGTTCAGGAAGTGGTTGTCATTTATTCATTAAATTAGGGCTTCTTTGCAAATAAATTTTTAGCTCAGTAAGTCTTGATACTCATGAGATGTGTGCTGAGAATGCTCAAGATCTATTGGAGTTGCTTTAATGGTGTTGTGAATCAATTTGCAATGTAATTTTTCTAAATCTCTTCTTCGGTCTGCAATTTTTTCTTTAACGCTGGGTGAATGAATGAGTTCACTTTTTCCCTTTTTATCAAAAAATATAACCTAAGTGATGCATTAAATGCTTCACCTATCACTCGGTTGACAAAGCATAGATGCTCAGTTAACACACCAAAGTCTTCATCTTGGTGAGTATATAATACTCGTTACGCAGTGTTATCTCAATTGTCTTCCTCATGTTTACCTACGATGCTCGGTATATAGTGTTAACTCGATTATCTTTCATATGTTTATCGACATGCAGTTTATGCTCAGTTTATATTAACTGACCAGACTAGATTCAAAAAAACATAACATGCAATACCATAGTGCATCTTCATTCATGCTAATTTGGCATATTCTTAATGAATATAGGAACTGATGTAAAATACAACTTTGTAGAGTGCAGTTCCATACTTGTATTGCTCAGGTGGGGGTGGTGGAATCACCTAATCCATTAGATGAGGTGTCACAAATTGTGGTGATTGGTCCAACATTATCATTATTTGAAGCTCTCCTCCATATTTGATTTCTCATTCTCTTGATGTCTTCAATAGTATTTCCATTTGCAAAAGTGCTTGACTCTGTCACTCGGTCTTTGTAGTCCTTGCCTAAGTGAACAACCTTATGACATTGTAAGCATGTCATTCTAGGGTTAGCCCATTTTCTAGATCTTCTTATATGTTTCCTCATACAGTTAGCATCTATATGTCCATATCTACCACATGTTGTGTAATTTACCCAAGTGTTTTTAATCTGAAACATATGTATTACTAATTTTTCTCGGTTGATATGCATTTTCTTGTTCTTTAGGTTTCCAGACTTGCTTTATCCTTTTTCTGCATTCATTAAATGTGTGGCCATGCATGTTGCAATTAGAACAATGTTTTTCCATGTAAGATTTCTTCTTTGGTTTGTTCATCTTAGATATGCATTCATGTGCTTTGTGTCCATGCTTGTTACAGTTATAACAATTACCTATGAATGTAGTAGTTTTAGGAATACCTTTTTCTTTGCTCTTGCAAACATTTGATGTGTGACCTGGTTTTCCACAGTGATTACATGAATTCTTCTTTGGTCTTGGGATTGTGTATACATTCCTTTGATCAGCTTGGTTTGATGATTCTCCATGCTCGATATACCCTAAATTGGTATTGTTGTTGATTCTTCTTTGTCCATTCAAAAATTCATCCATTCTTTTTGTACTGTCTTCAGCTTTCTTGATCATATCACTATGTTGTTGTTGAATCTTTGCTTCATGCTTCAGTTTCTCATTTTCTTCTTTTAGTTCACCAATAGCTTCCAATTTTCCATTAAGTTCTATGTTCACTTGTTTGGTGTCATGACTCATAAGAACTATTTGATTGGTGACCTTAATGTGATGTTCAGTAAGTCTCTGTATCTCAGATTCTTTCTCTTACAATTTTTCAGTAATCTTTCTCCTGTCATCAATAGCTAAAGTTCTTTCTTGTTCAGCTTGTCTTGCATTATTCATAACATCAATCATTATTACCATCTATGTCTCTTGTCCGATCTATAGTACTTTCACTTGTTCAGTTAGATATTTATTGATTTCATTTAGGTCTGCAATGGTTCCTTCAGATGTGTCAGATGTATTACCAGATCCAGATCCAGATCAATCAAATAGGTCAGATATCTCTTCTTCATGATAGTCAATTTCATTGTAGTGAGATGCCATTAATTTTCTTTCAGCCAATAAATCTATCATTTTGAATCTTGCCTCTTTGTATTGCTCAAAGAAAATTTGTATTTGCAACTTCTGATTCTCAATAGTTTTATCAAGCTTATACCTTTCCATTGTATGATCTTTTCTCTCAACTAATTTAAAATTTTCCAAGTAAAAGATCTAGCTCTGATACCAATTGTTAGAATAATGGAAGGGTGTGTATTGAGAGGGGAGGGGTGAATCAGTACCCTTAAAACTTTTATCAATTAACCTTTGGTACTTATTACTTGCATAACTGACCATTGTAGATTCTCTATTTCATGCATGCAATATCATATCATAAATGTAAATGCATGTAAACAAACATTGAAACATTTATGAAACTCATTTAATCATGATACAAGTATTTGATAATGCAGAAACCCTTGTTAGAAGGTAAAAACTGCGGTGGGGATGAAACCAACAAAGCTTCACTATCTGCAGAATGGAAGGTGTCTGTTAGGGCTACAAGTTGTGATCACTTCTTATGATCTTACCCTGTTAGGAATAACATGTTAGACTTGTCAAGTCTACTTAGTTAGGAGATTTTAGCAACACAATGTATGTGTGCACTTAGTTAAGAGATTTACATAAAGACTATTAAGTCCACCTTCTGAAAGGATTTCACTGCTTGCTACAATTGTTAGAGAGTAACAAAATATGTATGACCTGATAGCTTTCAATCTTGAATTACTAATTATAGATCCATTAAGTTCAAGAAATTTATATATCACCTATTATGATGGATAATCCCTCTGTTTTGCTTAGTATCCTTGAATGTAGTTCTTCATAATTGATTTCTTCTTTATCTGTCCTTCTGCATGAAAACCTCTGTCTGATCCATAGATGTCCTTGGAGGCTACAATCATCATGTTCTTGATTGACAAATACATCTATATATACAAGATTTTGACCTAATTAGGTTTCACACTTTTCTTGAATTACTCTAAGATCAAAGATTTACAACTTGACCTTGATCTCCTAGTTTTCATGAATACAATAAGTTAAACTAATTAAATCCATCATTTGCGCTTTTCTTGATCCACAAGAAACAGTTATCTATCTAAGAAAAAAGCTATTTTAAATACTAAAGTTCTTTAGCTGACGTCTTGTTTGAGATCCACTTTTTTTGGTGAAATATTGTCTCTCGGTGTAGACTGGTGCTTGATGATGTATCTGTATACTGGTGCTCGGTTGTTATACTTCTCAGTGTTCAAATCATTTCAGTGACCACTGTGCTCGGTGAATGTTGTTGCTCGGTGAGTGTTGTCACTCGGTGATCATGACCGACCAAAACTGTCTGCTTGTATACTAATGACAACTTCTAATCCTTTAAGGATTATCATTTTTATTCTTTTTGAGAGCCAATAGGTAGGGAAACAATGCCCCTCTCCCCAAAAGGCTATAAATAGTCTATACAAAGCCAAAAAATTATATATAAGCTAAAGGGATCCTTATGGTGAGTATCTTGGGGGAAAAATTTTCTAATCTTCTACACTCAAATGTATCGCAATATTTGGTTAGAAATAGGAAGGGCCACTAACTAAGGTGTCTAGTAAATTTTCATTCAGGTGGACGTATGTGTGATAATATTCTCTATAAAGAGACCTTTTAACCATTTTAGGTTTTTACATGTCATTATGTAGATTACACATGACACAAACACTGAAGGAGAGTTTTGTTGATATGCCACATTCACATCCATTGATAGTGACTTCAGTCACAACCACATTTCTTATATAGTGGTTTGGAATAGCTTTGCTTTAGCTTTCTACCACTTGGGTTATTCCCTTGGGTGAGTAATTTTTCCCCACAAAGAAGGCCCACTAGAGTAAAAGATAGAAGTGATTTTCTCTTACACCTAAGATTCATTGGAAGGCAAGGGGAGAAGATAATTCTCATTCTATATTTTCATCAAGTTTCTAATTCTACAAAAATATAATCTTGCAAGGAATCCTCCGCTTGCAAGACCCTCAAAAACACACCAAAAACTTTGTTAATTAACCCCTAATTGATACTAGATGCCACTAATCGAATGAAGACAATGAGAATAAATAAACAAAATGAGCCCCCCTACAAAACTACCTATTAGTAGTTTGATTTTTGATCTTGGACGTAAGAAAAAAAATGCAAAGATGGGTTAGTGGTTAGCTTAAAAAAACAAACTAAAAGTACAATGTTCTAGGATAGAGATACCAAATGACAAACATATATTGATCAACAAAGACGTCAAAGGATAGAAAACTAGAACAGTAAATGCTAAAAATAGAAAACAAGGAAAATGAAATGCCTAACTATTGTGTTTTTGTTCTTTTAACCAATATTTAAATGTTTTGGTATTTTTATCATTTAACAGAATAGAAATGAAAGAAAGGGAGGTTGGATTCAAACCTTACTATACCTAATGGAGGGGACAATCCCCTATGGAGATGCTAACCTGCGAAGACTATGAAGTGTCAAAAAAGACATCAATTCGACCCTTCACACAAAAGGTTAAACTTACAACAAATGGTTAGCCTTATAAAAAAAAACCCTGTCAAAAAATTGAAAGCTAAAACTTAAAAAGTCACTAGAAAACAGATTTATATAATTATCACTATAAAAAAAAATCAAAAAGATGATTAAAAATTCACTTTTCTTGAAAAACAAAGTGTGTTAAGTTACAGGTGGAGATGCCAATTCTCCATGGAGATGTTGAATAGTGGAGATTCCTTTGTGTGTAATAAAGGCATTGTTCTATACTATAGACCTACAACTCTTCAAAAACTCTAAAATTTGATTAGAAAATAAGGATGTGGGTCCCATTGAGTGTGCCAAGATGTATATGGAAAAAATATTACAAGTAGAATGCAAAACAAAAAAAAAACAATGTATCCAACTACAAGATTACCTCATTGCTCCGATAGAGCTGAAATAGAGGTACCCAACTCCATTTAATTTGCTCTTTCAAGTTTATATGTGGAATTTTCTCCTTAACACAACAATATGGAGATTGAAAGGATTTATAATAGACGGGTGAATAAGCTAAGATGAAAACTAGATGATGTAGATGCAAGATAATGGATTTAGGATGGATATTAAGATTAAATGAGATGCAACTATGATATTAATATGGAAAATATAGCAAGATTATGATAGAAAGATGAAGATAACAAAATAACTATGAATTCTAGAGACAAAATAGCATGATAAATTTGTACAAAATGAGGGATGAAATGCAATGACAACATGCTCCAATTTATAGGATTTTGGAGGGAAATGGATAGTTGGGATTCATTTGAAATGGAGGGCTAAGATTACAAGGGTTGATCATGCAATATGTGAGGTGTTCTCACACATGTGTAAGCAACCTTGAGAAGATAAGAAATCAATGCCAAGTGGGAGGAAATGTGTAAGAGTAGGGTGGTTCAAGGTGGATATACGAGACAAAGATAGAAGAGATAGGGGCCAGTTATTAGAGGTGGAAAATTTGAAAATTTCAAAATGTGATCACGTGTAAGCCAAATTTTAAATTATCGAAAATGCTTAATGAAGTTAGGAATCAAGATATTAGGCTAATTAATCAAGGATTAATTAATGGGTAGAATTTAGTAATATATGAGGGTATTAGGTTGTAGGTTAGTTTAAATGATTAGGATTGATTAAACTCTAGAATAAATGAGAAAGAATATATTTAATTAATTGAATATTGGATAGAAGGAAAATAATATAATTAATTATATTATTGGGTTGGGTAATAATTAATTAAATTGAATTAAATTAATTATAAGGTTCATGAGGATAAGTGGTTTATATGAATTAATAAATTCATAAAGGAATGATTTTAGGTGTCTATACAAACCACCTCGTATCACACATACATGATCTCGTCGATTATCATGACACCACACCTCTCATCCTTCTTTTCCCTAAAAAAGAATTCACCATCTTTTTCATCATGCTCTGCCATAATTTCTAGGTCTTCTAAAGGCAAAAATGGCAAAATGATAACCCCTGGCATCATAATTGCAATGGGGGATCTAAAACATTTTTGGCAATCATGTTTGCCTCCCCATTCCCTTCACAATGTGTATTAGATTTTGAACTCTTTGAATCTGCTAATTAGTATACGAATGAGCCTTAGCCATCTTTTGAGTTTCCAATTTGGGGTGTCATTTTCCTTTTCTTATTGATTGTTATCAATGAATGTCCTTCCAAGTGTAATCACTTCACATGAAAATCAATACCCAATGGTGGAATCCAAATTTATAGGTCAATTTATATATCTAAAAGCTTAGGGAAGTATTATTTTTCCTATGTAAATAAATTCTTATGTTTTATGCTCTTGTTTTAAACCTTAGTATTATTTTCAAATTCATAATTCTAACTGTTGTATATATTTCCGCAGGATTTTTATTGTTTTATTCTTTTGTGTAGATCTATTTGATGATTTAAAGCCTCAACGAGGATCAACGGATGACATTTTTCCTTAAACAAGAAATGAATGATCTTTATTCATTAAGGCATCATGACAAGCTGACACATGTCTGCTAAGATCTTGCTTGACTAAGGTCAAAGTTATTTAAACATCGAGCATATCAAATCTCAGCCAACAGTCAGCGTGTTTCTGCTAAGCGAAGCTATATATCTTTTAACCATAAAGGGAATGCAACTGATCGCTACGTGTCTTGGCCCCACTATAGTCTGAGCGGTGAAAAGGGAAGAAAAGTGGTTAAAGTTCTGCAAAGATCTACGGTGGGAATTATGCCTCAAATCTAAGATACATGATATTTAATCTTCAAGGCATCATGACATGTCAACACATGTCCCAGGCCTGCAGGTTCTAAAAATTAAAGATGCGATGATTGACGGTTAACATTCAGTGAGGATCTATGGTCAATGTGATCCTACAAACATAAGACGTTTGTCCTTTAGTCTTTAAGGGAACGCGACAGAGTGACACATTTCATGGGCCCACCAAAGTTTGAGACAATGGGACAACAAGGATAATATTGGGCAATATCTGATTGGCCAAGAAAGATGATGAGGATGCATGTTATTTATAAAAAACTTAAAGTGCGAGTTACTAAAGATCCTATAATTTAGCACATGGGTATAATCAATGGTGATCTTTTAACCCATTGAAAAAGGTGATCAATTGTTAACAAAGATTTGAAGATTAATCGGTGGTTAAGACACGGTGAAGATCTACGGTTGGCGCATTCTTGCAATTAGGAATTGAACGATCTTTACCCATTGAGGCATTGTGAGATCTTGAAATGTGTCCCCGATGATCAAAGAGACAAAAGGCTTGGGTGGAAGCATTGACATGGACTTTTCTTTCTAGTTTTATATTTTTTAATTGTATTTTATATCTCTTAGGGTTTTGTATACTATTTGATACATCTTCGACGTTCTCATGCAGGGTTTCGAAGGTGGTATAACATGGATCCATTTGTCAAGAGGATAATGTGATTTTCATGAAATACTAAGAAAGATAAAGAAATGCAGACATTCTTAGCAGAATATTCACGAGGATGGAGAATGTTTGAAGATAGTCGACAATGTCAATGATTTTGTTTTTGATATTGAAGTTGTTCGTGATATCTAATATCATGCAGAGTTTATACAGAGAATATAGATGAGAATATGGTCAAAGTACAATCATGTTCATAATGAAAAATCATTATTTAATTATCTGAGATGAATCACAAAAGATTTTCTAAATAACTATTGTTATTATCCTTATGGTCGACAACCATTTCTAATAAGGATGTTAATTACTCCTTAATTATAACTAATGTTCAATTGTTGATCTTAAGATTAGGTTTTAGTTATCAAAAGACACATTGGTATGAAGCTTGTATGCATCCCTTGGACTTTATACAAATAGTGATCCCAAGACCATGTGAAAAATCACAATCAATTACTATTATTGTTTCTAGTTTGATCACAACTGCAACATGGACTCAAATGTACTATTTTTTTTTTAATAAATAAAATATAAGTGTTTTTTTGTCTCACTTGTGGTAAGAAATTTCAATTCATTTCAGTTATTCCTTTGCAATTATTGAAGGAATTTCAATTTCTATTCTTGAAATGCTTGTGTTGAGATCTTATATGTCTTATATCATTGTTTGATTATGAAGGAGTTTCTGAAAAGTCAGTGTTTTTGGCTTCTTGTTCAACTGGTTTATGAACCATATGATTCAAATTCATTTGAACTAACAAGGATATAAATAGAATTAATTTCTCTTCATCTATAGCATTCGAATAGTTGATGATATTGGAACATATACTGTCTTGCAAGGTTGTACATAGGATTGAATCTTTTGCCCAAGTTGATATAGGCATTGATCTAATTAATTATTGGATATAGTCATTTTGTTCATTATTTTAAGTTTTTGAGATATTCTATCATTCATTCATTTATACATATATTCAAAGCATTTAGTTTTGCAGTTTTATGTTGTATTGATTACAATTTGATTTCTTTCAAGTGCCTTGCCATACTTGAGAGAGAGAGAAGTTTGAAGAGTATCTTATCTAATATAAAAAGACTTGTAACTTGAAGGATAAGTCAAGGTATAGGCCTACCATCCTTGGTTTTGTAGATCCAAGATTGCAGAAGGTTCAACCTTGCCTTGGTTGAAACTTGTTAGTTGGCCAAATCATTTGGGTTTCCCAGCATTGGATTGGCAAGTCCATAGGAAATCCAATCTATTGATTTGAGCACCAACAGATTGGAGAATCTACTGGGGAGTTGTTTGTATTAATAGTTTCATAATTTCTGGTATAGAGAGACTCTACTCAGAGAAAGGACTCAAAATATAGTAAGTATTTTCCTTCTGGAAAGAAGGTGGTGACTCTAAAATTTTGATGTAGTTATAACTTGGTAAACTTATTTTGTTATACTAAGTATTCATGTGTGGTAGAAGATCCTTGCATCAAGATTAGATTGAATTTGGTTTACCCAAAATTCCAAGTAGAGGAAAGAAACAAATTCTAGATATGTCATATACTGGATATAAGAAGTTTCCTGATAGGGAGAACACTAGTTTTAGTGAAGAAAACCAATATGATAATCCAAGTAATTTTGAGGAAGATAGAGATCCCTTTGGATTTGAAGATACTGAAGACCATAATCTGATACAGGAAATAGAAGAAGAGATAGAAGAGTATGATGATGAAGATCAATTTTTATATGCTACATTCGGTAAGTTGACTGAGTATGGAAAACCGAATCCAAAAGTGGTTAAAGCTTTGAGAAGGGTACCTAGTGAGGATTTGGATAGGTAAAAAATAAAAAGAAGTGATTTAATTTTAGTGTCTGATGATGAAGAAAGAAAAAGAGAAAAGGTGACGCCAAAAGGGGATGGAGTACCAAAATACAATCCCCCTCATAGAAAAAATGGGGAGCAGATTTTCAACAGTGATCATACTAGTCCATTGCTTGAACCAGACAATAGAGGAAGGTCTGAGAAGAACAGTAATGGAAATGGAAGGAATTCTCATCGGGCACAACCAAATAATAGAGAAAACTATAACCATGGAAATCCAAGGTAGAAAAACATGGGAAATCATTATAATAATGATCAAAATCACCAAGGCATGAATCATCAAAATCTTAGAGGTCAGAATGGGAATTTCCATAATATGGGCCAGAGAAGAAGAGCTCCTACGGTGATGGAAATATATAGGCAACTTGATTTCAGTGGGATAGTTGGATATACAAACACTATATCAAATGAATTAATAAATTCCATTCCAAAAAATTTAGAGAATGGAGTGGAATCTGATGAACAACATACCATAAATTTAAAATACATCATTGAAGAATTAGAGGGAAACCATGAGGATATTTTCATGAAGTTGTTTGTCTAGTCATTAACTGAAGATGCTACTGAATGGTATAGGGGGTTGCCTGATGGATCCATCTCAAGATGGTGTGATTTTATAAATCAATTTGTTGAGTAGTTTGGTGATCATAATGATACATCTTTTGCATCTCATGAATTAACCAGCATTAAAAAGAATTTTAATGAATCAGTTGCAGAATTCAATAAAAGGTTTAATAAAGTCTTGAATAGAATACCAAGAGATATAAGATGTATTGATTCTTTTTTTATTGATTTCTATCTGAGTGTATTTGATAGAAAAACACATTATGAGATTAGATCACAAGGACCTACAACTTTCCAACAATCTTTTAAAGTTGCTACTACTATTGAAAATAACAGAAAAGCTGTTGGAAGGGTAGATAAAAGGGATGATAATAAATTACACAATCTGACGGCCCCTAAAAAGGATGATATCAAATAAATTATGGATATGCTAAAAAATCTAAATGCAAAGAAAGGCAGGAGTGATAGGCCATCATTCCCTAAAAATGAAAGATTTAGATTGCAAGATATGCCTTATAATACTAGTTGGAAATATGGTAGACCTGAAAAGAAAAATTATGCTAAAGAAACACTTGATCCATTGAAAAGAAATAACCATTTGGTGGATATGTATCCTTGGTGTGAAGCTTACACATTACTGTATTCTCTTGATAAATGTGGTGTGGCCCAAAGATTTCAAGAGGATGAAGATCAGAGTGATGATCAACAACCCATAGTGAATAATGTCTCATCTAAACCCATGTGGGGAAGAGATGATTACAGTTCTTCTAATGAGGATTATGTATACCATGATGATTTGAAAAAGATATATCAGTGTGATAGGAAAATAGGAGAGATGTCAGTCATTAGGAGGTTAACAAATAAGGAGAAAGAAGCATATATTGTTGAAGCACTTGAGGAAGCAAGGAATAATTAAAAAATTGAGGAATAGAACAATAAATGTTGATTAAGGAAAACCTGCTGGAATACCTATCAAGGCACCAAAGAAGAAGGTCAGCCAGCTTGACGCAAAAAAGATCAAATATGTTATTGTAAAGCTAAGTCAACAAGTAGATCATCATCAACCTCCTAAACTGACAAAGCCAAAAGAGAAACCAATGGTCAGTAAGTCTATTCCCAATAGTAGTTCTTTTATATCTAATGCTTTGTCTCGGGTGAAAATTTCTATTCCTTTATTTGAAATGATGAAAATATCTGAATACAAAGATGAAACTATAAAAGTTTTGTCTATTGTAGGTAATGTTTTTAAAGAGGAATCTAATCAAAGACTAGTAAATGAGGAACCACCAGTGGTTTATTTAGGAACTAATATTTCTCAAAATAGAACACAAGTTGATCCTTTTTACCTCACTTTGAGGATTAACAATAAACTTGTTAAGAATTGTATGATAGATTCAGGAGCAATAGTTAACATCATGCCCTTAGAAGTTATGAAGGAGCTTGGAATGAAGGTTGACACAACTTATGGGAGATGTTATGCTATGGGTAATAGATCTATACCTGTTGTTGGTATTATGAAAAATGTGGAATTTAAATTTCCTGCTTGTCCTGAAGCATCATATAAAATTGATATTACTGTTGTAGAAGTTTTTTCTAATTATGGAATTCTTTTATCTAGACAACGGTTGAATTTAGTAGGTGGTCATATTCAGTTAGATTTGTCTTATGCTACTATTCCAGTGGATGACAGGCAAGTGAAAATTAATAGGGATCCAAGATCCCCATATATAATTGAAGAGGACATTGGGATGTAGAAAATAAACTTTAGTCATTCAGACATGAATAATTTCCAGGTGCATGTCACTAAACAACCACTAAGTTTCAATAGGCCCATTGAAGTGCATTTACATGAAAATCAGGAAGAGCTTTGGCAAATGAATTTTGATGGAGTATGCAGCAAGGAAGGTAATGGTGCTGGGATTAATTTTATATCTCCATATGGTAAAATTTTAAAATTCTCCTTTTTCTTAAATTTTGAGTGTACTAATAATATTTCATAATATGAAGCACTAATCCTTGTTTTAAAATTTGCAAAATCTTATGATATTAAGATGCTTTCAATTTATGGTGACTCTAATTTAATTGTTTCTCAAGTCAGAAATAAATTCACTATCAAAAATCCTAGATTAAAGCAATATAGAAATTTAGTATGGGATTTAGTGGAATTTTTTGATGCATTTTCAATCAAGTGGATAGAAAGATCAGAAAATTCCCTTGCAGACTTGTTGGATAATTTAGCCATCAGGGAGGTTGATGTTCCTTTTGATGAGATTGTGCAGATTGAGATGAAAAATAAACCATCAATTCCTGACAATGTACAAAATTGGCAAGTGTTTGAAGAGGACAGAGATATTCTCAAATTTATGATGAATGAAGACAAATATGAGGACCAAAACATAGACTGGAATGGCTATGTTGAGAATTAAGATGGAAAAGAAACTTTTTTTGGAAAGCAAGAGGTGTAGCTGAAGACAAACAAAATTCCTAGAGGCTTGGTGGCACTTGAAGGAGTTTTTTGATGAGCAAGAAAGTCTTAAGATGCGTAAGACAAGTGAAAAGTATGAAGAAGTTGAAAATATCAACTTGGGAAATGATCATACTCCTAAGGAAGTATACATGGGCAAGAAGCTCAATCCTAAGATCAAATCTAATTTGAGAACCTTATTAAGAAAATATAGGCACATTTTTGCATGGTCATATGATGAGCTTAAAGCTTATTGTGAAGATTTATTTCAGCATGAAATTCCTTTAAAGCCATATGAAAAGTCTTTTAGACAAAGAAAAATTCCTATAAACCCAATGCTATCCCCTAAAATGAGGGAAGAGATTGTCAAATCAAGGGATGCATGAATAATAGTGCCTATAAGAAATTCTACATGGGTATCAAAATTAGTCTCGGCTAGAAAGAAGAATGGAGATATAAGGTTGTGTGTTGATTTTAGAAACTTGAATGTATCATCTTTAAAAGATAACTATGCATTGCCTAATATGGAGGCTCTTTTACAATAGGTTACTGGGAATGAATTTTTGTCTATGATGGATGGATTCTCAAGATACAACCAAGTGAAGGTTAAAGAGTGAGAGCAATACAAGACAACCTTTACCACTCCTTGGGGAACCTGTGTTTATGCAAGGATTCCCTTTGGGTTGACTAATGTAGGAGAAACATCCCAAAGAGATATGGATGTGGCTTTTGATGACCTGATTGAGCTAATCATGGCTATATACCAAGATGATTTGACTGCATATTCAAAAAAGGAAGAAGAGCATTGTAATCATTTGGAGCAAATTTTTAAAAGAGCTTTGAAATATGGGATATCTCTAAACCCTAAGAAATGTCACTTTGGAGTAACTGAAGGGAAGTTACTTGGGCATATTGTATCAAAGGATGGTGTAATAATAGGCCTTGAAAGGATTGTAGCCATAGATAAAATCCATATTCCTAAGAATGTTAAAGGAATACAATCCTTTTTTGGACAAATAAACTTTTTGAGAAGATTTGTCCCAAACTTCTCTAAGATAATTAAGCCTAGTGCCAAGATATTAAAAAAGGGTGCAACGATTAAATGGGTGAGTGAGGCCCTAGAGGAATTTTATACTATTAAGAGAGAAATCAAAGAAGCTCCAGTCCTTAAGACACCTGATTTCTCCAAACCTTTTCAGTTATTTTCTTTTGCCTCTTATCATACTATTGGTGTTGTTATGTTACAAAAAATGATCAGGGCTATGAGCAGCCAATAGAATTTTTTAGCAAAAATCTTCAAGAAGCATAAAATAATTATGACATAAATGAAAAGCACACTTATGCCCTTGTCAAAGCAGTGAAATATTTTAGACCATATTTGGTAAGGGCAAAGGTGATAGCCTATGTACCAAATGCAGCAATTAAAGACATATTCAAACAGTCAGAGGTTACAGGCAAGAGATGCAGATGGGTGAATCAGATCCAGGAGTTTGATATGGAGATATAAATAACAAATCTAGTTAGAGAAAAAGGTCTTTCTAAACTTATGGCCGAATCAAATCTAGAGGCAATTCAAGTAAATCAGGTGAACTCTACAGAATTAATAGTGAGTATTGAAAAATGTCCTTGGTATACTGGTATAATATATTTCTTAAAGCATATAAAATGTCAAGAAGGTTTAAATGATAATAAAAAAGAAAAATAAAATTACAGGCATCTAGGTATGTTTTAATACAAGTTAACTTATATTGGAAAAATAGACAAGGTATTCTTTTATTTTTTCTAGATATGTAGCAAGAAAATCCAGTATTAAAGGAGTTGCATGATGGAGTATGTGGTTGTCACTTTTCAGCAAGAACTACTGCCCATAAGATATTACATGCTGGCTATTATTGGCCTCATGTTTTTAAACATAGTTATACATATGTTAGAAAGTGTGAAGCTTGTCAAAAGTTTTCAAGGAAATTAAAGTAAGATGATGCATTACCCCTCAGAGCTTTGTCAAATAAAGAGCCATTTCAAATGTGGGGGATATATTTCTTTGGTAAAATTATTGATATCTCCAGTGGAAAACACAAATGGATTCTATTTGAAATAGTTTAATTTACTAAATGGGTTGAGGCCATACCCTCTAGACAAGCTACAAGTAAGGTAGTGATAAAATTCTTAACAGGGAATATATTAACAAGATTTGGTCTTCCTTGCAAGATTGTTTGTGATAATGGCATGTGTTTTAGATCCAAAGAGTTCATTAATTTTTGTAATACTTATGGTATTAATTTGTCATACTCTTCCCCTTACCATCCATAAGGAAATGCTTAGGTTGAGTCAAGTAAAAATAATATAATAAGTATTATTAAGAGAATGTTAAGCCATAAAAAAAGGGCATGGGAATCCAAATTACCTCTAGCACTTTGGGTAGATAGAATAACAATCAAAAATTCTATAGGGTTTTCTCCTTATGAATTGGTCTATGATGATAGGCCATTTTAATGGCATACTTTAGATACCCTAAAAGAAAATACCCTAGAAGAAATTTTGATAGATCTTTTCCTATGTTTTCTTTTATTACTCCAAGAATTTATGCTTTAAAAATGTTAATATGTGGTAGTCAACCACTGAACCTATGACATGGACATATGCTTACTTAATATGCTTTATCTAGATGAATCTGCTTTGTTTATTGCTATGGAATTATGATCATGTTTTATGAATGAATTGACTATTTGAGAAATATATAATGCATATGTACTTTAAATGATTATTTGCCATGAATGATTTTATCCTAATAGTTTTAATGTAGCACATCGAAGTAGCGATCGTCATCTTATTCAGGTGAGCACGTCTATGTACTGGATGATTGACTCGGTCTTGCAGCAGATGCACACAGATGAAACATTGATGTAGCAGTAGTGGAAGGTTTATGGTTAATCTAGGTGGAGACGGTTGAGTGAATACTTGGAGAACACAATAATTTCCCTGATGAAATCTAAGAGAGAGTGGGAAGTTAGATCTGCTATCTAAGCAGTTCTTTCCTCTTTTCTGGACCGATTCTATTTCCTACTTTCTAGCTTTCCTTTCTGTTAGTTGTTTGTAATAAAAGCTCTGCCTTTTCTTAGGGCGTGTTGAGTTTAGAAACTTTAGATTTTTTCCTATAAATAAAGCCCCGCTCCTACGTGAGAAGGAGGGCATTATTATTATGATAGTTGCAATATAGTTCAATTCTATTGTTTTACTAGTTGATGAGAATCTCTGCACTTTGTTATTCATTTTAATGAGCAAATGAAGTGTTGAGATCAGTTCTGTGTAATTGAGTGTTTTGGGTACTCACCCAAGGGGGCCCACTTGGTGAGGAATTCATAGTTATATTCATTTTAGTTTAGTTCACTTTCCTGCATTTCCATCATTTCAATTCCTATGTTGAATAGCTCCTACAGCCAAAGCCATAGGACAACTACCACTTCTTGCGGTCGAGCGGCAGAGTAACTAAGGCATTATAGTTATTTTGTGCACTCGTCCATCCTACTAACAACATTCACTTCCATCATTTACTTTCAAGTATTTACTTTCACAACAATATTTTAGATTTCCTTTGAGTATTCATTTCATGTAGCAATAGTATAGTTTCCCTTTGAAAGCATTTACTTCCTGCAGCCATAGAGTAGTTTCTTTCCAGCATTTGTTTCCTATAGAAATTATAGAATTATTGGTTGAGAAAGTGCTTGGTGCATATATTTTTCTGGTCCATTTCAAGTAACAATTCCCTGGGTTTGACATATTAAATAAGTTTTTTATAAAGAGGATGAAGTGCTTAGTTGGATGTCCAATCCCTAAGTTAAAGGATTATGCCTAATTTACGAGCCTTTATAACAAGCGATCATTTTTTGCGCCGCTGCCAGGGACGGTGCCGAGCCTGGTTCTTTTTCAACCATTCCTAGGATTTTTTTTCATGCTTTCATTTCCTAATTTAAGTAGATTAAGCCTTATCTTGACAAAACAAACCGCTATTCATATCATTCCATACTATCTGCATGCATAATAGATGAAGAGACACCCGAGGGAGGTACTTTACAAATCTATCCAGTAACCTATTTGAAGAAGAAAGGCATTTTTTTGACACTATTTTTGAGCTTCTTGAAGCACCTTCATCGTCCTCATCTCCTGAGGGTGACTTTCATGGGTTCTTCTAGGAACAACCAGAAGCCAATCTATTTTTTGAAGCCTTTGCCAACCTAGAACTCCATAATCCTTGAGAAGAAAATCCTTGGCATTTAGTCATCTACCAACCTCATAACCCACCTTGAAATCCACCTCAATGACCACAAAGGATGGCCAATCCCACTACATTTCATTTTCCCATCTCTGATCAATGAGATAATAACAACCTCAAAAATATTCCTTCTTCTCTTCCAAAATTTTACGGCCTTGTCACAAAGGACCCAGATACCTTTCTCTTTGAGTTTGATATCCTTTGTAGGAGCTATGACTACACCATTGATGCCCACAGGCTTAAGCTCTTTCCTGCAACACTTAAGTAGTTTGCGTTGCGGTGGTTTATGGGCTTAGGATAGGATGTTGTCCACAATTGGGATGAAATGAAGGATGCTTTCTTGCTGAAATACAAGGAGTACTGTCGAGGAAATGATATGCAAGGGGATGACATCTTTAAGATTTTACGGAAGGAGGATGAGATTCTTGAGGATTATGTCTCAAGGTTCATGTTTAGTTTGTAGAAGAATACCCAACATGAGCTTAATTAAGAATCTTAGAAGTTTCTCTTTTTGCGAGGCATTCATGACGGATGCACAGAGGCACTAGACCTAATGGCCGAAGGAGATATCACCCAAGCATCATGGGATGATATCTAGAATATCTGCCTTAAGTACTCAAGAGTTGTTGTTAAGAAAGGAAGGGGATATAGGTCCACCCTAGGGAAGTCCAATGGTGTTGGTGCTTCATGGACAGAGATAACCAATCTCTTGTCCAATTTTAAGTAAGATATCATTAACAATATGGACACTCAGCTGGAAACCATGCAGGCTAAAAAGAAAAATGAGGAAGTAGAGGCCATGCTAGTAGAATTTTGTCTACGTTGTAGACAGAAGAAGAGAGACTATAGATGCAAACTGGTTTCCAACATGGAGACTACACAAATGCTGACTGATTACAAACCAGTTGAACCAGAGGATGAGCAACTATTCTTCATCGCTCAGCGACGACCATGGGTATAGAGACAAGGTATGCCTTAGGACCCTCTTTCATTAAGTGGTCCTTTTTATAATAATCAATGGAAACCCCCCATGAATTACCAAAATCCTTCCTGGAATATTTCCTAGAATCAATGGCAGAATTACCCCAATCCACAGTGGCCAAACCCTCAAGGAGGTTGGAAACAACCTCAAGGGGCATGGCAGCCACCACAGGATAATTGGCAGAAAAACCTGCAGTGGCGAGGCGGCCAGTAATGGCCAAATCAACCACAAGGATTTTTGCCACCGCCTATGAAGCCTCCACAACAAAAAGCTCTTTTTCCACCTCTTGCAATCACTAACCTACCTCCTAAGCCTACTTAGTTACCTATACAACCATAGCCAAACCCCAACAATTGGCCTCCTCCACCTTAGCAAAATGTGTATGCTACAGACCTGTCACAGTATCCCATGTAATACCCTGCGTATGCAATCAACCTTGATGATATTCACCTATGGTATGGTACCACTCTGCCTGCACTTGAGCCTCCTGTAATGACTGAAATGCCTTCTGAGGAGCACAATCAACCTGATAATCCATCTACTCTAGTAACCCCTACACCACTAGCTAAAGCCAATTAGTAGACCATTCCTCTTTTTTCACAATTATTGCAGCATTGCAATCTGAAAACCACTGATGAAGCAACTTTCAATACCCTTGACCAACTAAAGAATGTCAGCGTCCAAATTCCCCTTTTCCAGGAAATCAAAGATGTTCCCACATATGGAAAATCCATCAAGGAGGCTTTCTTTAAAAATCTTGGTCGCAAGAAGAAGGATCCCCAGACTATCCATGTCCTGGGAAAACTGGCGGACATCATGTTAGGGAAGCTTGCCATCCCAAAATATTCTGACCCTGGAAGCCCTATTTTCGAGGTCATTATTAATGGGACTGCTATCAAAAATGCCTTGATTGATCTTGGAGCTTCCATTAATGTCATGACCAAGGATATTATGAAACGCATTGGTATCACCAACCTTCGCAATACACCTACTATCTTTCAGCTCATAGATAGTTTGACTGTAAAGCCTGATGGAGGACATTATGGTTGACCTTGAGTCTTGGTCCTACCCTATAGATTTCATGATCCTCTCACCAAAAGCTACCCTAGGAGGCTATCCAATTATTTTGGGACGTCCTTAGCTGGCTACCACTGATGCCTATATTGGTTGTCGGTTAGGAGATATGACCATTTCTGATGGCCAGCACACCAAAACTTTGGCGTTGTATCCCCCTTCTCAACCTCAAATGGAATTAGACTCTCCCATATGGCTAGATGTAGGAGAGGAAGATGAAGTTATTAATTCAGTCTCCTAGTTAATGATGTTAACAAGGGATCCATTCCTAAAGCTTTAGGAGGAACATAAATTAATCACCAACATCATGCATAACCAGTATGGATTGAACTTAGACCCTTTGGATAGTTCCATCCAAAAATACTCCATGCAGCCATTGTACTCTGATTACCAAATATCTTCCCATGTATCCAACCAACTCTATCGCCAAATGCTTCCCTATGAGATCCAATTTCTCTCATTGACTGATGCATCTATGGTCAAGCTCACTTAGCAACTGGAAGTTTCCCCTGAATGCTTCTTGAACATTAATAGCAAACTTACTCCTCAGCAGCAAACATCGTTGACCAAGTTACTAAAGAACCATGCTACAAAATTTTCCTAGGATTATGCCGATATGAAATGTCTGGGCCCAAAGTTATGCACTCATAGGATTTTCCTAAAAGAGGATAAACCCCTAGTAAGGAAAATTCAAATCTGGCTTCATATACCCTATATCAGATAGCCAGTGGGTTTCCCCACTAGTCATAGTTCCTAAGAAAGGTGGCAAGTGGAGAATGTGTGTGGATTACAGAGAGCTTAACAATGCCACTAAAAAGGACCATTTCCCTCTTTCGTTCATTGACTAGGTTCTAGACTCTCTAGCAGGGAATAAATACTTTTCTTTCTTGCATGGGTATAGTGGATACAATCAAATCTGGATTCTTCCTGAGGATCAGGAAAAGACCAAATTCGCCTACCCATGGGGGACTTTTGCTTATTCATTTTTACCGTTTGGCCTCTGCGACACTCCTGCTACTTTTTATCTAGCGGTTATCAACATTTTTGTTGACATTTCCCATGACTGTATGGAGATATACATGGATGAATTTACAACTTATGGTGAAACTTATGAGGAAGCGTTGGAAAATCTAGAAAAATTCCTCACCAGGTGCAAAGAACATAGCCTGTCTTTGAATAGTGAGAAGTGTTTTATGATGATGCAGGAAAGAGTAGTGCTTGGTTACTATATATCTACTCTTGGTATTTAGGTAGACCCAGCCAAAATTGAAGTCATTGTGAATCTGCCTACCCTAGCCAAAAAAAAAGATGTCAGAATCTTTCTTGGTCACGCTGGGTATTACAGAAGATTCATAAAGGACTTCAGAAAGATGGCCAGCCCTATGTATTTACTGCTCACTAAAGATGTTGACTTTATCTGGACATCAGACTGTGGTGAAGCTTTCCTACAACTAAATTTTGTACTAACTCAGGCACCTATTTTGTGAGGCCCTAATTGGACACTCCAATTCTACATACATATAGATACCTTTGATCATGTCGTTGGAGCAGTTCTTGGACAAAAGGAAGGTACTCTAGAACATGCTATTTATTTCATTAGAAAAAAATTGCAAGGAGATAAGTTGAATTATATAGTTACTAAAAAAGGATCTATTGGCTATTATCTATGCTCTGAACAAATTCTGCTACTATGTTACTGGTTATCAAATATTTGTGCATACGGACCATGCAGCTATTAAGTACATAGCTAACAAACCTGCAATAATAGGGAGGTTAGCTAGATGGTTGTTGTTGCTATAGGAGCTTGATATTACCATCATAGATAAGTTGGGCAGATCAAACATGGTGGCCGATTTTCTCTCACACCTACAGAATGTTGATAAACCTATGGAAATTGATGAAAGTTTCCCTAACGACCACCTGTTCTCCATCGCAGCTCAAGCTCCATGGTACGCTGATATTGCTAACTATCTGGTTTCCCAAAAGGTACCACCACACTTCTCTCCAAAGGAAAAGTGGTTACTAATAGAGAAAACTTTCAACTTTTCATGGATTGATGATTGTTTGTTCTATACTAGCCCTGACCAAATATTGAGAAGATGTATTTAAGAGGACAAAAATTATGACATCCTACGGGCTTGTCATGATGAGCCCTATGGAGGAAATTTTCCTACCAAATGGACAGCCATGAAGGTACTTAACACTGGTTACTACTGGCCATCCCTCTACAAGGATTCAACCAATTACACCAGGAAGTGTGATCGATGTCAGAGGATGCAGCGGCCTACTAAATCTGATGAAATGCCACTCTTCCATAGATCGTAGTGACTCCATTTGATAAATGGGGAATCGATTTCTTCGGTCCCATCAGTCCTTCATCTGATGATAATTTGTACATACTTGTATGTACTGATTATGTAAACAAGTGGGTGGAGGTTAGAGCCATGAAGCATGCCAGGGATAACAGAGTTGCACAATTTTTGTATGAGGAGATATTCACGTGCTATGATGTAACTTGAGAGTTAGTCACTGATCAAGGAGCTTAATTTACCTCTATGTTGATTACTGCTCTGATGAATGAGTATAATATTCACGACCGAAAATCAAGCCCTATCACCCACAAGCGAATGGTTAGGCAGAAATCACCAATATGGTGATAGAAGTTATCCTCACAAAGATAGTTTAGTTGCACAAGAAATATTGGAGCAGTCACCTCCAAGAAGTAGTATGAGCCTACTGAACTACATGGAAAACCACAACAGGGTTTACTCCTTTTGAGTTTGTATATGGAAAAATAGCTGTGATGTTGATTGAGTTCTAACATAAGACTTTACACATGATATTACAGCTCAACATTGATCTTAATGAAGCACAACATGACCAAATCCTGCAGCTAAACCAACTGGATGAGGTAAGGAAAGACACCTTGCAATACACAGGATTGGTTCAGACACAGAAAAAAAGTGGCATGATTCTCATATCCTTTCCAAATAGTTTGCTCTAGGTGACTAGGCTCTTTTGTATGACTCCAAATTCCAAGAAACCTAAGGTAAGCTTACAACACGTTGGCTTGGCCCTTATGAGATTATACATGTTTATGCTAACGGAGCAGTTCAGCTATCCACCATCGACCCTGTATGTTTCAAGTTACTAGTGAATGGTCATGGGCTTCACCTGTACCATAAACCTTAGACAAAAGTTGATTTCCTACGGCAGTTTGAGATTTCTCCTGCCACAACTGAACCTCCTACAACCACAGAACCTCGTGCAGCCAAAGAACCTCCTGTAGTCGACAAACCTCCTCCTGCTGCTGAAGACTTTCCTACAGCTGAAGAACCTCCTATAGTCAAAGGACCTCCTGCAGCTGAAGGATCTCCTACAGCCGAAGAACCTCCTCAGCAAGAAAACTTTCCTGTAGCCGAAGGGCCTCTTCCTACTGAGGGCATTCCTACAACCAACTGGAGTAATTATTTGCTCTGGTCATCTCTTTGAAAATTTTCCACATGCAGTCATAATAAAATTTTCCTTTCCCATGAAAATTGCTTGTCCATAATAAAAACATCATCCCATTAGCTTTTTCATCACCTTTTCCTTCCATCAAAGCATTCACGTCACCTCATTATTGCGCCAGCTCAAATTTTTTCTCTGCCTACATCATCAAATCTTTTTTAGATTTGGGCATTTAACAATATAATATTCCAAGGTACACATTACTTTATTATTTCAAAAAAAAAAAATTTCTTCATTTAAGATGATTATGATACATTGTAATTAATATAGTGATTCATCCATGATTTTGTAGTACTTTTCCATGCAAGTGTGGACACTTATCACCTTTTTCATAGGGGGAAGTAAATAGGTTTTGTGTGTAATAAATGAAATATCCCATTAGCTCAAATATTATGTTAGTTTCAAATCTTCTGTCATAATTGTCATCCTTTGTCATTACTATTTTTGCTACCAGAAGTGTACTAAGCTGTCATGTCAAAACTGATGATTTGACAACCCATGCGTGTAACCTTTCAAAACCAGCCCTGTCTTTTTAACTCAAGATTTCAGCTTAGATTCGCATCACTATTTCAAAATAATTCTTTTGTGTCTTGTCTGCATTACCCAGAAACCTAGAAAGTTTTATTCCAATTCTGGGCACAGCAATGACATTTCAGCAAAAATAATAGATAGTAGCAGTGGAGTAAGAGGGTTTTTCTGAGTTTTTTAGACATTGTTGGAAATTTCAAACAACAGAATGAGTGGTTCTCCTATACGACATGAACTAGAAAACCACTTCGCTTTGTTACAGGACTAGGACACCATTCAGGTTTTTAACAGAGTAGGGTGGATGACCTATTTTGTTAGGTTAAATGGGTATGATGAAGCCATGACCCAAAATTCAAGAACAACAAGGAAATAACCCTGATGAGAATGACAAATTTGTTGAGAAAGATGAACCTTTGATAAATCCTTCTCCTTTTGGGTGTTAATGTGGAGAATGTTCCATCTGGCCATCCAAACCCTACCTCAGGGAGTGGAGAAATCAAGGTTCCCACAGTTTCTCGACAAAAAGATAAAAAGGGTAAGGGGGTAAAGCCAAGATGGCAGAATATATATGTCGAGATGTTCCTATTTCTCCTGCAACCACACTTGCCAAGAAAAGAAAACTTTCACAGAAGTAACCTGCAGCTTCTATTGATACTCCATTGCACAGAAGTATTTGTTTGAACACTACACCAATAGACAACAAGGATTTCCATGTTATGGTTGACTCTTCTCATGTCTCCTATGAGGAGCCCTTACAAGAAAAACCGCAAGCAGGAAGTCTGATTGTAGAATGCCAAGGTATGATGGAAAAGGATCCTATAGCCATTGAAGTGGTTAAAGAAGCATAGTATGTAATTCCAGAGGTAGAAAAACCTAAAGGATTCGGAAGATAATCTTCTTCTCTACATGAAGGAAATCATAGAGAAAATCCCCTTGTTCTAGATAACATGCTAGTTTGTATAAAGAAACAGGAAGGCCCACAAGTAGCCAGGCCGGTCCCACATAGGAAACCAGAAGGTAACTATTCATGCTCTCTCGGTTGAATATTTTAATGCAATGCAATATCAAAAGTCGATGTGGGAGTTGGAAAAGACAAAATTAAGAAGGGAGCTTGAAAGAAAACAACAAGAAATTGATTTCCTATAGAATAAAATAAATAACATTACAGATATAATTATGGATTTAATAGAATGCAGACCACCACCACGGATTTATACACTATGCCTTAAGGAGAAATTTATTATGTTTAAATTAATGAGAGTCCTTCGAGATCTTAACTCGGGCATAGGAACCCTACAAGAATTTGTGGCCGCATACAATACATCACCTGATTATGTCTTTAATTTTTTATGTGAGTTATATATTCACAATTATGATGTTCCTATTAACACTGATTGGAATCCCCTTCCTTTATTGGTGATATACATTTTTCTGCCCTCCTTTCCTAGACCTAGAATGAAATTAATTATGGAGGGAAATTGCATAAGTACAACATCCTTGAATAGTCCATTTCCTTTCCCCTTCATCCTGAAAGCCGATCACCACGATGACTTTACTATCATTGGATGCAAATTTTTTATGGGTTTCATGATTCTACACCCAGGAAATGGATTCTAGAAAGCTGTGAGGAAGTTTTCTCAGCATTTGAAAGATTGACACTATCAGACGGGGATAGAGTAGCTGAGGGATTAAGGCAATGATGGGGGAAACTCACTATGGCACTTAAGAAGGCAGAACCACACAGTCTGATCAACTTGCGGGCTACAATGCAGCATGTTAACTGGTATATACACCTGGGAGGATAGCCATGACCCGAAAGATGGTTTCCACTCACTTTCTAGCCTCCTCTTCTTTTATGGCTACTATACAGCTATGTGGATGATGAACTAGATGAGCAACATGAACTAAGCAGATGCGTGAAGGTGGAGAGAACAAATGGATTCTACTGGCGAGTGGGAACCTCCATGATTGGAGAGACAAAGGAAGGAGACCTCTGGGTTCTTGCAAAGATCCAGAATGTCTCAGTGCCTGAGGACCAGCACTAGTCTTCGTAGGGGGAAAAATGATAGGCCACTTTAATGTCATACTTTAGATACCCTAGAAGAACTTTTGATAGGTCTTTTCCTATGTTTTCTTTTATTACTCCAAGACCTCCTACCAATTCATGTAACCTCATACATATAAAGGGATACCATTAATAGAAACATGTTATAGAGTAGACTAATTCAATAACTGTTAATATGTGGTAGTCAACCACTGAACCTATGCCATGGACATATGCTTAGTTAATATGTTTTATCTGGGTGAATCTTCTCTATTTATTGGTATGGAATTATGATCATGTTTTATGAATGAATTGATTGTTTGAGAAATAGATAATGCATATGTACTTTAAATGATTATTTTCCATGAATGCTTTTATCCTAACAGTTTTATTGCAGCGCATCAAAGTAGCAACCATCATCTTTTTTAGGTGAGCACATCTATGTGTTGGACGCTTGACTTGATCCTTCAGCAGACACACACAGATGAAACATTGGCGTAGCAGTAGTGGAAGGTTTCCGGTTAATCTAGGTGAAGACGGTTGAGTGAAGACTTGGAAAATGCAATAATTTCCCTGATGAAATCTAAGAGAGTGGGAAGTTAGATCTATTGTCTAAGCAGTTCTTTCCTTTTTTCTGGACCAATTCCATTTCTTACTTTCAAGCTTTCCTTTCTGTTAGTTGTTTGTAATAAAAGCTTCACCTTTTCTTAGGGTGTGTTGAGTTTAGCAGTTAGATGTTTTCCTATAAATAAATCCCCTCTCCTGTGTGAGAAGGAGGGCATTATTATTATGATAGTTGAAATATAGTTCAATTCTGTTATTTTATTGTTGATGAGAATCTTTGTACTATGTTATTCATTTTAATGAGAAAATGAAGTGTTAAGATCAGTTCTGTGTAATTGAGTGTTCTGGGTACTCACCCAAGGGGGCCCACTTGGTGAGGAATCCATAGTTAGATTTTTTTTAGTTTAGTTCACTTTCCTGCATTTCCATCATTTCAATTCCTATGTTGAATAGCTCCTGCAACCAAAGCCACAGGACAACTACCACTTCTTGTGGCTGAGCGACAGAGTAACTAAGGCATTATAGTTATTTTGTGCACTCTTCCATCCTGCTAGCAGCATTCACTTCCATCATTTACTTTAAAGTATTTACTTTCATATCAATATTTTAGCTTTCCTTTGAGTATTCATTTCATGCAACAATAGTATAGTTTCCCTTCGAAAGAATTTACTTCCTGCAGCCATAGAATAGTTTCTTTCCAGCATTTTTTTCCTATAGCAATTATAGAATGATTGGTTGAGAAAGTGCTTGGTGCATATATTTTTCTGGCCCGTTTCAAGTAATACGTCCCTTGGTTTGAGATATTAAATGAGATTTTTATAAAGAGGATGAAGTGCTTAGTTGGATGTCCAATCCCCGAGTTACGGGATTATGCCTAGTTTCTGAGCCTTTATAACGAGCGATCATATGGGAAATAGGCTAGATTACCTTTGAATAATCTAATCCCTATGTATAGTTTTTCTAGGGAAGAACGGTTAGAAGACATTAATTTCATGGAGAATATGATGGATCAACTTGCAGAACTAGATGAAATTATAAGAAGTGCACAAAGTCATAATGTTAAGAAACAAATGCAGGTTAAAGCTTTGCATGATAAGAAGGCCAAAGAGAGAAGATTTCAAAAGGGAGATTGGATGTTAAAGTGGAGTTCCAGAGACTAGGACAAAGGAAAAAATGGAAAGTTTGAAGCTTTGTGGTTAGGACCTTATATATTTTTTGAGAATGCAGGAGAGAACAATTATTTATTACAAGACACATAAGGCCACATTCAAGAATTCCTGACTCATGGTCAGTATTTGAAGCCCTTTTCTCTTGAACAAGGAGTATTTATAATCTTCATATTTTTATTTTGTTTTGTTACTATTGTTTTGGTCTGCTTCTCCAGAGAAAACTGAGATCTTGTTGTGTCCAAGTATGAACACACATCCCTAGAAAAAGCCACTAGTGGATTCCAAATTTATAGGTCAATTTATATATCTAAAATCTCAAGGAAGTATTCTTTTCCTATGTAAATAAATTCTTATGTTTTATGCTCTTGTTTTAAACCTTAGTATTATTTTCAAATTCATAATTCTAACCATTGTATATGTATCTGCGGGATTTTTATTGTTTTATTCTTTCACATAGATCTGTTCGATGATTTAAAGCCTCAGTGAGGATCAACAGCTGGTGCTTTTCCTTAAACAAGAAACGAATGATCTTTATTCATTAAGGAATCACAAAAATATGATAGGTGTCCACTAAGATCTTGCTTAACTGAGGTCAAATTTATTTAAACATCGAGCAGATCAAATCTCATCCAACGGTCAGCATGTTTCCGCTAAGCGAAGCTGCACATCTTTTAACCATTAAGGGAATGTGACTGATTGCTACATGTCCCAACCCCAATATAGCATGAGTAGAAAAAATGGAATATCTACGGTTAAATTTCTGCAAAGATCTACGGTGGGCATTATGCCTCAAAGCTAAGATGCAGGATTTTTAGTATTCAAGGTATCGTGACATGTTAATACGTGTCCAGGTCCACAAGTTCTAAAAAGTAAAGATGCGACTATCGACAGTTAACATTTAGCGAGGATCTATGGTCAGTGTGATCCCAAAAAAATAATATGCCCATCCTTTATTCTTCAAGGGAACATGATAGAGTGACACATGTCATGAGCTCGCTGAAGTCTGAGACAATGGGACATCAAGGATAATATTAGGTGATATATGATTGGTCGAGCAAGATGATGAGGATGCAGGTCATTTATAAAACAAGGTAAAGTGTGAGTTAATAAAGATCCTATCATTTAGCACATGGGTATAATCAACGGTGATCTTTTAACCCATCAAAAAGGTGATCGACTGTTAACAAATATTTGAAGATTAATCAGCGGTTAAGACACAGTGAAGATCTATGGTTGGCGTGTTCCCGTGATTAGGAATTGAACGATCTTTACCCATTGAGGCATTGTGAGATCTTGGCATGTGTCTCCAATGATCAAAGAGACAAAATGCTTGGGTGGTAGTGTTGAAATGGACTTTTATTTGTCGTTTTATATTTTTTAATTATATTTTATATCTCTTAGGGTTTTGTATACTATTTGATACGTTGTCGACATTCTCATGCAAGGTTTCGAAGGTGGTGAAATATGGATCCATCTGTTGATATGATAATGTGATTTTCATGAGATACTAAGAAAGATAAAGACATACATACGTTCTTAGCAGAATATTCATGAGGATGGAGAATGTTTGAAGATAGTCGACAATGTTGATGATTTGGTTTTTTATACTAAAGTTGTTTGTGATATCTAATATCATGTGGAGTTTATACAGAGCATATAGATGAACATATGGTCAAAGTACCATGATTTTCATAATGAAAAATCATTATTTAATTATATGAGATGAATCAAAAAATATTTTCTAAGTAACTATTATTATTATCCTTATGGTCGACAATAATTTCTAACAAGGATGTTAATTTCTCCTTAATTATAACTAATGTTAATTTGTTGATCTTAGGATTAGGTTTTAGTTATCAAAAGACACATAGTTCTGAAGCTTGTATGCATCCCTTGGAATTTATACAAATAGGGATCCCAAGGCCAAAAATTACAATCAATTATTATTATTATTTCTAGTTTGATCATAACTATAACATGGACTCAAATGTGCTATTTTTTCAAAATCAATAAAAGATAAGTGTTTTTTGTCTCACTTGTGGTAAGAAAGTTCAATTCATTTTGGATAGTCCTTTGCAATTATTGAAGGAATTTCAATTTCTATTCTTGAAATGCTTGTGTTGAGATCTTATATGTCTTATATCGTTGTTTGATTATCAAGGAGTCTGTGAAAAGTCAGTGTTTCTAGCTTCTTGTTCAACTGGTATCCCAACCATAAGAGTTAAATTCATTTGAACTAACAAGGATATAAATAGAATTAATTTCTCTGCATCTATAGAATTCAAATATTTTATGGTATTGGAACATATACTGTCTTGCAAGGTTGTACATAGGATTGAAATTGTATTGACTCTTTTGCTCAAGTTGATGTAGGCACTGATCTAATTAATTGTTGGATATAGCCATTTAGTTCATTGTTTTAAGTTGTTGAGATATTCTAGAATTCATTCATTTATACATATATTCAAAGCATTTAGTTTTGCAGTTTTATGTTGTATTGATTACAAATTTATTTCTTTCAAGTGCCTTTCCATACTTGAGAGAGAGAAGTTTGAAGAGTATCTTATCTACTATAAAAAGCCTTTTAACTTGAAGGATAAGTCAATGTATAGGCCTACCATCCTTGGTTTTGCAGAGCCATAATTGCAGAAGGTTCAACCTTACCTTGGTTGAAACTTGTTAGTTGGCCAAATCACTTGGGTTTCCCAGCATTGGATTGGCAAGTCCATAGGAAACCCAATCTTTTGATTTGACCACCAACACCCAACTTCATCCCTAATAGAGTCACACAAAAATCTATATAATTATTTGTTTCATCTCTCAAATGTTTTTCTTTCTCATCCAGAATGGTGTCGTCATGGTCTCAGGCCAAGCAACCTGCTTCACTTAAACCAACGTTTCCCTAGGCCACTCCATCAGAGTTAATTTTGACCCATTCATCCTCTGACTTCATCCATACCACTCCCACCCTTGGATTGAGTAGAGGATCATCCCTATGAGCCCCATAAAGGAGTGAAACTTAATATAATAATGGTAATTATATCAATTTATTAACTAAATTAGAGTCAAGAATTTTTAAATTGTTTACTTTCACTATACCATTTATATTGTATTATAATTATTATTAGTATTTTGAAAATAAGAGTTAATTAATATTTTATAAATATAACTAAATAATAATAATTAAAAATTAAGTTTAAAATCAATCACTATACTATTTATATTATATTGTTAGTAAAAAAAAATTAAATGATAGTTAACTAATATTTTATAAATATAGTTATGCTAACATGTTCTCTATATGAAATGAACAACTCACTTTTTAAAATTAGTGAACAACTCACTTTTTAAAATTAATGGTTTACAATTGAGGAGAAGGACGTAAGACTATAGAATTAATCTTTAACTATATACTTACATTTATATGAATTAAAGAAAATTATGATAAAAAAAACTAAAAATCATATATTTTAATATTATTAATTAGAAAATAAATATGCATAAAAGGAAAAATATATCTTTCATTTATCATTATTACACCGAAGCCTTTCCATATGTGGAGTATAGGGGATAACTTGTTAAATCAATGACTTGGTTATGCCAATAAGGGATGCAAGACGATTAAGCTAATATATATTGTTCATTTTTGTTGCTTCAAAATTTCTATCTTTTCCATATTTGTGTATCTCCTCCAATTTGTGTACATGGTATAAAGTGGATATAGTTTTCTCTACTCTTCAACACTTGAAATTACCTTCACCATATAAAAATGTGGAAGCATAAACTTGCTATGGGCTCATTTCAAAAAGTGTGCCAAAAGATGATTATATTAATTTTGGTTCTTTGTCACAAATTTCCTATTCCACTTGGAATCTCATATTTTTTTCTTTGCTTGTCATTTTTCACAAGAAATATTGAATATCCCTCCATGAAAAATTTTGATTCTACTTGTCATTTGGCCTTGATTTTTACTTTGGTATTGTTGATGACCAATATAGTTAGCTTAGTAACTCTCTCTCTCTCTCTCTCTCTCTCTCTCTCTCTCTCTCTCTCTCTCTCTCTCTCTCTCTCTCTCTCTCTCTCTCTCTCTCTCACACACACACACACACACACACACACACACACACAAATTGATTTCTTCTTTCCTTTCGGTTTTCATTCTATTTTGTGGAGTCTTTGGCAACTACTTCAATTTTGGACATTTTTTGGGTTTGAGGTAGGATTTTATTCATTTCTCCTTTTTTATTCAATTTTATGGTTGTAAGTGTTTTGAAAATAGATTGTAAGATTATCTTAAACATGTTCTAGTTTGTACAAGTGATTTTGGTGGAAATTTAAATATTTCCCAATTTGATTTGTGAAAATGAGGATTTTTGTACCATTATGCCACCCATTTGAGATTGGATGGATGTTTTGTGATTTTGATTGCATTTTTGGGATTTTGGATGCATGGGCACCAATGGGGTTTCCTGGATTTTCTATTTGTTGAGTTTAAAATTTTTACTGATTTTTGAGTGGATGGCCTTCATTACCAATTTTGGGTCAATTTTCCAATTGGGTAAAAGTGATGATATCTATTTGGAAAATTCTTATTGACGTGTAGAATAAGGATATCACATATGGGATTTTTTGGGGGTCCAATATGGATCTATACTCTTGATTTGGAACCAATGGAGTGTATGTCATGAACATTTCCAACAAGTGTATATTGAGAAAATAGAATATTGTGATATGAGATAACCTTGCTTGCATTATTGTGATTTTATCTTGGTTATGAGATTGGGTTGGATGTAGATCCATATCTAGGGAGTGCCTCTCAATGGGGGTTGGGACATAAAGGGACCAATAGGACAACCCATTGGAGAGTTGTTTAATATAAGTGATAACATAGTAAAATTAATGGGTTAAAAACATAATAACAAGATAATAAGTATTCCTCTTGTGTGCCTTAAGTGATCCCTTAGGCTAAGGATACAACAAGAATGCCTATTCATCCATGGGATGTTGATCTGGAAAGATCAAGCCTCCTTTTCTTTATGAAAGGATTGCTTGGTTCTGCATGAGCCATCCCTTTGAGCTATGCGATGACACTCCCACTTCTATAATCTCCACCCATACCGTGTGTATGTTTGAGTAGTGACCCTGTGTATATTTGAGTAGTGACCTTATGGGACTGTACACTTTTTTATCCCCTTATACTTGTATGGAATTGAACTCTTATTGGTTGGTTCTTCTTGATTAGATTGCATTCATGTGCATTGTGATATTGTGAGCCTTATTGCAATATTACTTGAGTGATTATTTGGGCCATATGACTATCTATACGACAAAAATGGGGTGGACCTAAGGGTACCACATGGATGGGTGGTGTGACAAGCCATTGTTTGGGGATTGATGTAAAAGTTTTAACTTGGGCCTAGATCTACTTTACCCTTCACCTTATACTTATATCATTTCATTAGTGTATTTATGATCATTTTAATGTACTTGTATTCCTTATAAATAAATGGATAATGTAATGATGATTTGATGTATTTGTATCGAGTGAATTGAGCCTTGAATATATGTATTTTGTATCTCTATACTAGGTAGGAATGTATTTGAGTCTTTTAAACCCATTGGTAGAGTTCAAAGTCAAATTTCCTTATTATCTAGGTTAAAATAATGGATTGGCACCTGAGGTTGTTGTTCAATGCTTGTGTTAATTGGCGCCGCTATTTTTTGATTAATGCCTCCAACTCAGTGGACCAAGACAAATCAATCACTAGGTCAGTCCAAACTATAGAACAATTTTTTCACCTATAGAACATCTCCTACACATCAACATCTACACTTGGGGATTGAAATTTTTACCTGAAGATTGGCATACGCACCTATTAACCGACATCTATGTCTCCCAATCAACATTTTTATCTCTCCTTTGGTATCTCTACCCAATTTTGTTGTGTTGTTGTGGATGCAGGATGGTTTGGTAATGCATTTATGATATTGATTACTTTATGATCATGGTTAGATTATGATTTAATGGTTTATGGATTTAATGATTTATAGGAACATTTTATTTGGTTCTTAAAATGAACCTATATTTTAGTAGTCATAAAATCCTTTGAAGCAATTAGTATATGTTTTCTTATGATTTTTGTATATTATTTAGTTGATTATATTTCCATTATGAGGAATTAATAATATGTCATGCATGTGTATATGCAACTGATCAAAAAATAATAATTTTATATGATTTAGTGTATTTTTTCCCTATGTTCCGAGGGTTCCTTGGCAGGGCAGTACATATAGTATCAGAGTGCATGTTCATACAAGAAAAAATCCTCATAAAGAGGAACAACAAAAGGATCATCATGATAAGGAACATTGGAATGATCAACAAGGTGAGCATTGTAATGATGATGAGAGTGGTGGTAAAAATTATGGTTTTGGGGGTCCTCGGTCCTCAATATTTTATAGTAGATCATTGCATCATTGGGACCAAGACATAAGATATTACAGAATGAGGAGTCTCAAGGACATCAGAGTGATCAATTAAAGTGAGAGAATTCTTATAGCCTGAGTGGTTCTAGGGTAGAGCACTGAAGAGGAAGAGAGAATCCTCACAGGAGAAATCATATCAAGGAGGATGAAAATGCTCTTATACTAGGACATATGAGAGATATTATGAGGTTACACCTACCTACCTTTGATTGATCTTGCAATGGTATAGAGGATGCTACATGGTTGATTGATATACCATTTCTTTTCTATTCACCCATATAGGAGCAACATGAAGGATTAATGCACCATGCTTTGGATCCACTTGGTAGCATATGGAGGAGAAAAATATCCATTAAGATATTGGACATGTTTCATGGGAGATATTTCTTGAAAGGTTTCAAGTATGTTTCCTATCTGATCATTATTGTAAGAGGTATGCCAATAAGTTTTAGGAGTTGAGGTTGATGGCTTTGACCTAGACAAGTATGAGCATAATTTATTTGAGCTCAAGTAGTATGTCAATATAGCTAATGATGAGACCATGCTTATAAAATATTTTTATTAGATGCCTTAATGTTTGTATCAATGGTGGGGTTTAGGTTTTTCAGCCTAAGACCTTGGATATTTCCATGGAGAAGGAAAGGATAGTAGAGGTGAATGTGGTCAAGGGCCTTAGGGAATTAACAAGTGTGCATATAGGTAGTTCACCTCCCTCTTAATTAGGTGCATAGAGTACATAGTCATAGCCCATTGGATCTTCTAAGACACATTCAACACCATCCATGTGAGGGAAGTAGCAAGGAAAGAGATATTATTGGGGATAAAAAAGTGGTCATAGTGTAGGGAGAGAGCATAAGCACAACATGCCAAGAAATTTGAGCATAGACAGTAGTCTCAGAGTGTTCAATAGAGTGCTAGTAGTACTATTTCCTATATTTCAAGTCAACCCTCTATATTACATAACTTTGGTGGTAGAGGATGTTTCTCTTATGACCAATATGGTCACATAGAAAACTGTCATCTTTAAAGATTAGCTTCACGACCAAGTCAGTCACTAGCTACTTGTGAGCCCATAGTAGGAGACACTAATAGATCTCACAGGTTGTTTGTGGCAATTGATAACCATAAATATGAGCATCATTGCACCATTGTTGAGACCTCATGTGTGTTTCATGGTATTTTTGCTTCTAATTCCTTTATTTCTCCTTTTATTATAGAGAAATGTGGGATAGTGGTGGTAAGGCAGGTGAATAAATGATAGGTTGAGTTAGCTACAGGTTCTAAGTATTGAACATACTCTAGATGATAATAGAGAGGGTGAATAAACATAAACCAAAATTAAACTAAATAATTTGTTTAGTCATTACATGATACATTATTCAAGGAACATAACCAACAACACATGAACACCAGAATTATACATTGATGCAGAGGTTATTAGGATTCACAATCAACTATCTGACAACATTTCAAACTTGAACTTTATTTTGTAAAAACACTGAAAAAAAAGGTTCTGAAGAGGAACTACTTCTTGTCAACCAGGTCTCTTCTCAAGCATTTCAATGCCTCAACTTGTATCAACACCCTAAAAATAGAATAAGGAACATAGAAATCAAATGACTGATCAATAATCATAGAACAACTCTTTCCACAAGGTTGGCCTACCACCCAATATTTCGTCACAATATTGAACAATGTAAACTCATTAACAACTTTAAACCATGAGACGATCCCTCCTTAATTCTGACTTACATAAAGGTTACAATTTGTTTTTAATAAAATTTACCATGTTCCATAAATATGGTCATCCCTCACAACTCTGATCAAAGAAATGACAAATATTGATTTACATCCAAGTTCAAAAGACACTACAATCATCATTTTATTGTCTTATTAATCATGATATTGAATAGAAATCATTGACTTACCACACCACCTAAAAATAGGATTAACAAATTGAATTCATTACCCAATCACCTTATTTTTAAGAAAACCAATTTCTTAAATCAACTAGTTCACACCAAACCCCAAATGATTTGTCCATACTTTGCAATTCGTAGATTGATCACATTCTGATTTTTATTCTAATCTGTCACACATAGTCATTAATAAATTTTTCAAAATTGAAGATTATTCCAATCTCTCTGCTAAGGTTTTATCTAACCTACTTACAAAAATTTTCCCTAATTTGTAGCTCAATCCAGCAGTGGCATCCAAAGTTATGTCCTTTTTTCCAAAACTGGCAATTGATAATCAATCAAACTCATAAGCAATAGAATTAGGGCATCAAATATATTTCTAAATATATATCCATTTAAATTGAGACAAAAATAAATTGAAATATCATTTAAAACACTACTAGAATCCAAAATTTAATAATTTTCCATTGGTGTATTGTGGGACAACTAATCAATTTTTATTTAAACCCTTGGAAATGAGTGTTTACTGGCAGATTCAAAAGAAACACATCATCCTTCCACTAAAATTAATAGAAGGACTTCAAAAAAATTCCAAATTTAAGGTAATTAATTATATTTTGATCCCCAAGAGGTGTTGGACCAAGATCAATCCATGGAAATGAGTATTGAATGTCTGATCCGCAAATTATAGAGTCTAGATATTACAAATCAACATTTCATTAATCCTTTTCTTAAAAACGCATACCACACCATACTCTTGACCAAAATAGGGTTATTTATACATAATTTGACCAGTTTTAACTGATTCAACCAGTTCCTAGGTTGGTTGATCAGTTGGATCGTCAATTAACATCATTTTGCAAATGTTGCAAAAGCAACTTTTGCAACTTTTTTGACAACTTGTAATTCTAACCACATAATGAGCATCATTACATCAAATTTGTGTCATAAATGGCCAAAATGACTCAAAACCACTAAGTCTACATTAATCTTACTCATTTGACCAATTTGACCTAGTTTTACCTACTAGGTCCTCATTATTCTTACAATGACAATTTGGCTTATGAGCCTTACAAAATGACTTCAAATGATTACAAATATCATCCAAATAGCCCAAAAGACCTTATTACATATTTTACTGTCATTAAAGACACAAAAAATTTCACATGCCTCCTTTTTACTATAGGTTCTCTTGCACCATACTTCTGGGGAACAAAGAATTCAAGTCTCATTGAATGGCATCCTTCTTCTTTCTTATCTTCTAGCTCTTTTTCTCATAGTGCTTGGTGCCTGAAAGAAAATTTGGTTCTTTCCCCCTTTGATTCTCATTGTTTCTTGTTTTTTCCAAGTGATTCTCCACCTCTTGGTTCCAAGAACCTAAGTCTTGAACATATTTTCCCATGTCCTCATGAATGTTTTCAACATAATCATCTGCATAAAAACCTTGCAAAGCTGCATACAACGTGTTAGAAATTAGAATCACAAAACCATCATTAGTAGATTCATCATGGGCATCAATGTGTTCTTCCATAAACTCTTAGTAGGAACATCCATAATATATATTTTTATTATTGAGCCACCAACAACAACCACATCCATTTCTTGATCACCAACTATATCATCATGAGATTAAACATCAACATGCCCCTTAGCCTCTTGTGTTTCTATCTTTCTTTTCCTTCTCCTCTTTTGTATTATCTTTTTACAGGTTTGTACCTCATAGTCTACATGCATGAATTGTGCCTTGAATTTTGTCACCATCCTATTTCAGGAGTTGGTCATGCTCATTTCACACTTTACTCTATCACCTTGGGTACATTTCCACCAGGTTAAAGCATCCCCTTTTAACTTGGTCTTAGAAAATTTCACTTTCTTATCTTTAGGTGTTCCTCTATATTCAAAATAGTTATTCAAAGCCCCTATACATTCCACAATTTCTTCAAAATCCATCATCCCACTATACATTGGGAGTTCCACATTTTTTAACTCCATTTTTATTTCTCTCTTTTTCATCTTTCATCTCTTCTTCTTGTTTCTTCTTTTGTGAATCCTTACCCTACAAACTACCATACACTATTCTTATTAATAAATCCATTTTCTTTCTCAAGCAAGTCTCTTTCACCTTGCTTCCTCTTGTCTTTGATACCTCATCTTAGGCCTTTCTCTCCTCTTCTCTCTTGGCCTAGTCTCTTTCCATCTGGGTTCTCTCTTCAACCTACAAAAGACAAACACACAACCACAAAATCTCCTTTTCCCAAACCTTTTGGGATTTGATATGAATATGATGCAGAGCTCACAAGGAAGAAAATTTTTCTCTCCCACAACCCACAATACCACTAAGGCACTCTTGCTTCCCAAAACAACTACCCTTCTAGGAACTCTATCGAACTCTTCAAAACTCCTTCTAACTCCTTTTAACATCCAAAAAGCTCATTTCTTCTTGGTACAACTTCTCATGTCAAATATCTCCCCTTAAGACACTATCACCTTTACACCATTCACTTGTCTCACATTTCCTAGTTGTAGAGGATGGACTAGACATGTGTGAACATCAATCCTTGGCTCTAGTGGCCCAAATTCCTAGAAGCATAGGCTGATTTGTTTCTACCACACTCTTTAAGGTTACTTGCCATGTAAAGACTTAGTTAGCTACTAGCCCTACTTATGGTATTTTTCCCCAACAAATTCTAAATTACCCAAAACAAGTCCTAAAAAAAATGCATTTTAGATACCCTCTTGGCCCCTACACAACATATCACAGATTGGGTTTTGGATCTCCACTTTAAGGGTCGCAAGTTAAGACTTCTACCACAAACCTAATTAGTGAATTAGGTTACATTTGAAAAGAAACCCACTAAGATAAGGAATTATATCCAAGAACTAATGATTGTGTCAAGTCTACACAACCTCTAATACACAAAATCCATAATTATATTGGGCCTAGTCCATCATTTTGTACTTTTGCAACCAATTTTTCCTTCTACCCGTGACTATTCACATTGAGATGTCTGGTATTTCAATTGGATTTTATCCCAAAGGTCTTCATCTCTTGGTCCAAAACCAACAACATCCTATAGTACATTCAGGATCCTAACTTTCCACCAAAGGCTAGAATTTTCCTACTGTGGAAAGTCAAGATACAAGCATTTTATCACCAAAACCCTACGTAGGCGAGGGTTTGGTACCATTCTAGACAAAGACAATGATAAGTTCCTAAAAAAAAAAAGATCGAATCCAAACCAATTTCAAAGTAAAGTTAACTCAATACTCTATTCCACCATGTACATCATACCAACAATTGAATCCATACAATACCATGCAATTCAAAGAAACAATAAGATTGATAGGAAACAAAAGTAGTTTTATTGCTCCAAAATTAGATTCTTCAACAACCCCCCATGTCTCGACCATCAGAGACATAAATAGCCATATTAAAACCTCCTCAACCATAACCAACTGAAATCTGAACCATTTTTGTCCATTGGAAGGAAGTTGCACAATTTTGTGAAAAGTTGTCAAGCAATTTTGTAATTTTTGACAACTTTACAACTACCTACCTCCTATTTCTCCAATTACATTTAAAATAGGTCATACATGACCCTTAACATCAATAAACATAAAATTGATCATTTTCATATTCCCCTAATGACCTTTTACCATAGTTGACCAAGTTGGCTTATACATGCCTAATAGGGTCAATGACTTTGTTAGCCTTACAAAACAGATTCAAATCCTTACAAAATGTCATATAATGGTCCTTAGGACCTTATTGAAACAAAAAATCTCAAAACAAGGATATTTCTTCATGTGGTGCTCTATAGTGCTCATGCACCATACTCCTAGAGTGGATGATTCTCAAGTCTCACTTGAGATGAGGTTTGCAATGGTACTCCCATGTTTTATGATATCCTTCACATCCATCCAAGTGGCATCTTCCTCTAGAATTCCTTGCCACTTGACCAGATACTACTTATAGGTATTCTTCCTTGTCTTCTTCACAATCTTGGTATCCAAAATCCATTCTAGTTTCAAAGGTTTATTGGGTGGGAGTTCCTTGAGCCATTCAACATCTTCTTCTACTTGTGTACAAGTCTTAATGCCTTTAACAAGATCACCTTTATAGGGGATCAAATATGAAACATTGAAAATGGGAGAGATACCTATATTAGGAGGTAGTTAAATTACATAAGCATTGGATCCAAATTTGTGAACTATATTTCATGGACCAATCTTTCTCATCATTATCTTTGTGTGTTTTCCCTTTAGTAGTCTCTCTTTCTTGAGGTGTGCCCACACCAAATCTCTAATTTGGAATTTTAAATCTCTTTGTTTCTTATCTTCTTATTCCTTATATTTGTTTGCAGTCTTATGAAGGGTAGGCTTAACCTATTCATGAATATCTTTGATAACTTCTGAAAATTTTTCCACTTGTGCACTATTCTTATCATCCTTAGGAAATTATTTGAGTTCTAGTATCCCTCTTGGATTCATTTCATACACTATTTGGAAAGGGCTTTTACCCGTACTCCGATTAATGGAATCATTGTAGGCATACTCTATCTGAGGAAGAACCACATCCCATGCTTAGCCATGTTGTTTTGTAAAACACCTTAATACGTTTCCAAGGGACCTATTGACCACTTCAGTCTGCTCATATGTTTGGGGATGGTAGAGAGAACTGGAGGAAAGGTTGGTTCCTACCTTCTTCCATAAGGTCCTCCAAAAGTAACCTACAAACTTTGCATCCCTATCAGACACAATGTTCAATGGTAGCCCATGAATTCTTACTACTTCCTTAAAGAAGATCGCTACAATATGTGAAGCATTATTGGTGCTTTTACAAGGTAGGAAGTGATCCATTTTGCTAAACCTATCTACAACTACAAACACAGTGTCATAGCCCTTTTGTGTTCTTGGCAAACCCATTACAAAGTCCATACTAATACTTTCTGATGGCCTATTTGGGATGGCCAGTAGCTGATAGAGTCCTCCATTGGTTGACACTCCTTTGGCCTTCTAACATACCACACATGACTCCACTAAATTACTAATATCAAACTGCATCCTAGGCCATTGATAATATATTTTTATGCAACTTTTTTGACAAATTATAATTCTAACCACATAACAGATGCCATTACATAAAATTTGTTCCATACATGGCCAAAATGACTCAAAACTACTAATTCTACCTTAATCTTACTCATTTGACCAATTTGATCATGTTTGACCAACTAGGTCCTTATTGGCCATACAATGACGATTTGGCTTATGAGCCTTACAAAATGACTTCAAATGAATTAAAAGTATCATCCAAATGGCCCAAAAGACCTTATTACATATTTGACTATCATTCAAGGCATAAAACATTTCATAGGCCTCCTTTGTCCTATAGGTGCTCCTGCACCATACATGGAAAACCTAAATTGGGAAAAACCATGGTGAGCACTTTCCCACATAGAATAATTCACTAATGTATATAATCTAATTACAAAATATGATAGGAGCTCACTGCTATAAAACTACAACCAGAGGCTCATTGCCAATACAAAAAATAATATAAATAGGAGTTCTCTATTCCATACTTGCAAAAAAAGTCACTACCTAAGTAGAAATATACAACACAAACTTGTGCACCCAAGATTCATTGTGTCTAGGACAAGATACATACAACTCTCGATAAGGTTAATGAGAGATTCTCTTGATAATGTAGTTGATGTGAACAACACTATCAACCTCAATTGCACACTATTACTATCTTTTTCTTCTCTAACATTGTCATTGAACTCTACTCTTCTGATTATAGATCTCACTGGTTCACACACTTTCTTCTTGATTCACACCTTACATTTTTTCAAAGCACAAACTGTACTTATATACAATATAGACCATTGGAGATTACAACAAGGTCAACCATGTCAAAGAGATATTACAATTTAATTTACAAGTCAGCCAAGGCAATAGAAAAATGCAATAAGGGTCCATGCTAGAAGCATCTATACCAAAACATAAAATGTACCTAACTGAACAAGATATAATAATTAAATGCATAGGTCACATATAGCACGAGCCCATCTAGATAAGAGATAATCATTAAATGCATAACCTGGACCTAAAAATAGAAACATGATCAACTCCAAGAGAGAGAGGGATCACGAAGACGCTACACATAGTCTGATGTTGGATTTTAAATTATAGGAACAAATTCTCAAACATGTAGACATAGTGCCCAAAGAACTACTTAAAAGGGAAATTGAATCAAAACCTCTACACACTATGAAGAGATTCACATGCCATGTCAGAAACCATATCACATGCCAACAAACCACGTCATAATTCATCATAACACATTACCAGACCAAGACAACAACTGAACAAAACTACAACATAGAATGACACAATTTTGGATCACTAGGAATAATTTTTTAATCACCAAAGAATGCCACAACCAAGAGGAAAACTTGAATGCATCTACATAAGTACTAGAAAAACTTCAACCCTAATCTCTAAAGAAGAAACCTTCCAGAAAGCATAAATGATGCACATTTAAAAACTATAAATTTGTATTTTTATATTCATGGAAGCACAAACATCCAGACCATAAAGACTTTCAGACATATAAGTATAATAATGAAGAACTATTAAACATTATCTTCACATGATCATAGGATACATAGCTATCTTCCACTACATTGTAGCAATTAATGCATACATGTCCTCTATTGTACTGTAGTATTGAATGTATACTTTTCTTACATTGTACTAAAGCTTAAAATACATACATGTCTTCCAGTATTCTATAAGTTTAATACACAAGCTTATGTTTCCAAATACATTAGACTTTTGAACCACATTATTTGAGAAAATATAAACACCTCTGGAACATAATGTATGACATCAATGAAAATGGAAAACCAAAAAAATATTTGCACAACAGTAAGGTGGTCGAAGATTATGTTGCTCGTGGTTTTGTGTTGGATTTGGGAATCTTCACCACCACCATTGGCCTTAGTATCTTACCCTTCTGATCTTATGGAGTGGTGTTGGGTATATATTGGTTGGATTCCCACTACACTTGTATAGATTGTTAGTGCAAGTTGGTATAATGTTCAGGTGACACTGTTGGGTGAGTGGAGCTTACAAAGGGTTTATAGACCCATTTTTCTATTGGAACTTGAGTGATTGTTTGAGCCATATGACTATCTCTGTGAAAACAGTGGGGTGGACCTAAGGATACCACATGGTTAGGTGGTGTGACAAATCATCATTGGAGACGGATGTAAATGTTCTAAGATGGGCCCATGGCTACTATTTAATTAGTGTATTTATTATTATTATGATTTACTTTTATTCATATTAATGTAATAGATAATGTAATGATGATTTGATATATTTGTATCAAGCGAATTGAGCCTTGATTATGTGTATTTTGTACCTCTGTATTAGGTAGGAATATTTTTTCTTATGAACTTGTTGGCAAAGATCCAAGTCAAATTGCCATAGTGTTTAGGTTGAAATTTTGGATTGACGCTTGAGGTTGTCCTTCAACACTTGCACTCATTGGCACCTTTTCCTATTGACTGATGCCTCCAACTCACTAGACTAAGAAAAATCATCTATTGGGCCAGACCAAATTATATAACAATGTTTGCACTTGTAGAATGCCACTTGTGCATCAACAACTAGGGATTGGCATATAAACTTGCCAATTGACGTTTGTTCTTTTCCTTTTGCATCTCCACCGAATTTTCTATGCATTTGTCTTGCTAACCTATTTATAGATGTAGGATGGTTTGGCATTTGAGAGCGATTTATAGACTTCTTCTTATGCTTGTTTGTGTATTTTTTGTTTGATTATCTTTATATCGTGTGAAATTGATGTTAGGTTATGCATGTGTACATGTAATTGATCAAAACAAATTGTATGTTTTAGTGCATTTTTTACCTTATGTTCTGAGGGCTCTCTCTCTCTCTCTCTCTCTCTCTCTATATATATATATATATATATATATATAACCTACTAAAATCCTAGCAATTTCCTCCTGAGCTACCACTAATCCTCCATGAGGTTACTTGTGAAACTCTTTCCATCTTGCCTCTTCCCCTTAACCCAAACTTTGGTTAGCTTTACAAGCCTCAACTCCACCCCATCCAGAATCAATGAATATATCATGTACAAACTACAATCATGGAAATTGAGAGAGAATGGGAGGAAATCTATCACATGAGTCATACCATAATATATTATCATCTTCTTTATTACAAATCTATAATAGTCTCTGCTTAATGACTTGTGCTTCTTTTTTAAGAGTATTCTAGATCATAGATCCTTTACCTAAAATATTGTATCATGGGATATATTGGGAAATCTATGGATGATGAATAGAATAAATTATCTTAAAATGAGTATCTATAATATTTCCTTAATTTTCTCTTTTAATGTTAATTTGGGGTCGTAATATTTCGAAAGGTATAACAAATATATGCTTAAGGGAAGAAGATAGTGAGAAAAGTATTTATGAAATGCAATTCTAAACAGAATCCATTAAATCTAAGGGAACACAAACAATAATAATTATAATACTTATAAGGCTATTTAAATCATAATAATAATCACCGAGGAAAAACAAGGAAAACATTATATTGAACTATTCAAGCGACATGGAATACAATAGAAGCTATTGGCGACAAGACAATGCCAATGTTATTCTGGTGACATGACAAAGAATTATGTTAAATAATTAATGACAAAAATGGAAATCTTTATTTATTAGCCTTATCACTTGTGCATGTGCAAAAGAATTAGAACCTTCTAATTAAAATAGACTTCTAATAAAACCAAAAAGCATTCACTCCAAACCAACAACTCGCATAGTTATAAATTACCAAATTGTAGATGAATAGAAATGAATAGAAAACAATATGATTTATGAAATAACATAATTGTAGATCATAGAATTGAAATGAATAGAAAACATAGAGTTTTAAATGAAATTAAATCACACTAACAAAATTAATGATCAAACATCCACCACACTTCGCATGAAATGAAAATAAAGAACAACATACCAATCGATGACCAGAGGGAGTGGGCCTTGCCTCCAATAGCCAATCAACTAGACAAGATGCTTAAATATTACTCAGGAAATAACTGTAGACGTCAAAAATTGTCCTTATCTTAATTTAATTAATATTCCTGTAACATTATAGTTGATTTTAATTAATTAACTATATTTTTTATGTTCTTCTATTCTATTTAATTAAATTTATCTATTTAAATATAGTTCAGTCTCTATAGTATGCAAATTTAATTTAGATACTATACCTTTCTAATGCATTAAATTTTATTTAATACATGGCCTCCATAAATCTCCTTTTAAATAAATTTTAATTTATTTATTCCTCACATTTTCTAACAATCTTCTAAACCTTGATTAATTTGAATTTAATTTGAGTTAGTCTTAAACCCCACCTAGAAACCTATCCTATCACCCATCACCCTCACCAAAATAAAGCTACTTGTTAGTTAATCACACTTATTAGGCTAAAAAGGTGATTCCTACACCTTTTTAGTGCTAATGAGTTGCTCACACATGTGTGAGCAACCCATCCCAAGAAAGCCACCCAACTTCCTTAAGGCCCCGTTTGTTTCGCGGAATTGGAATTGAGTCAAAACCTTATTATCACAAAACCAGGTTTTGAAATCCCGGTTTTGCATCTTCGGGTTATAATTTGGACCGTTTGGTTGACCTGGAAGATGG
>MU226068.1:7737339-7747514 GCA_018584345.1 Thuja plicata | reverse complement strand
TGTGAATCAGGCCTACACTTGGAAAAGTACATTTATCATGATTGAACAATCATATGAGAAGTAATTTTCACATGTTGGGCTCTTTTATGCCATAGAGCATTTCATATGAAATTTAGAAGATAGATTGGTTTTTTAAGAAAGAAAATCTCCTTTCCTCCAACTTGAAAATTAGTCATAAAATATCTTAAAAGTTCAACCCAACAAAGACCAGCATGTTTATGCAATTTATTTCCTAACCCTGAAAGAAAGAGATATAATACATGTTTAAATTCCATGTTGAATGCACTTTTTATGTAATAATTTATTTCCATGGTGTACATATTCTATAGTTTGTCTATGGTATCCAATATGAAAGGAAGAAAATTGTATTTTCCAATAGTTTTCTTATGGAATCCCCATGTGAAAGAAAGAACAATATTGTTTCAGCTTACCAAGAATGAGCAATAGGGACATGTTGATACCACACAGACTATTAGACCAAGATAAATTTGATAAAAGTTCATAACAGTTACAAATTTTGAATAGCACAATCTTTTTTCACAAATACACACAATATCGAATAACCAAAAGGTCATAGGATACCAAATCTGCAACGAACGATGGAAGTAAAAATAGATGCAACAAGTTACCTCGTGCTGAAAAAACAAACTTGCTCGTAAAACGCAGTGAAAACCCGCTCGTAAACCAGTGGAAAACAGTGAAAACAAACGCGGACGAAACAGTGGAAAATGCGGTGAAAAAATGAGGACGAAATAGTGAAAACCCCATTCGCATGGCCTATTCCATTTTACCCTCCCCACAGACCCGACGACACATCAAATGGGGTTTAAAAAAATGCATCTTCGGGGTTTAATTTCTAATTTTGCCTATTCTGTGGGAAGATGATGCCGCCTGTTTTAGTGTTGAAACCCGGTTTTCATCGACGAATCCCGAATTGCATCTTAGGGATACAAACGACGAATTTGGCGAAAATGGGAAGTTGCAATTCCAATTCCTCCCCACTTCCGTGAAACAAACGGGGCCTAAATGGCACCACTTTTGGTCCCCCCACTCCATTCTCCAAGGTTTTCTCACACATGTGTGAGAAACCTTGAGCCACTCAAACCTTAAAGGCTTGAGGCTGACTTTTGTATGGCATGTCATTTTTCCCTTGTGTTATCCATGTGGCATCTATGTGGATGCCACATGTGCTTCACCTCATATAATCCCTTCCCTTCCCTCCAAAAATCTATAAATAGGGCTCTTGCCAAGATTAAATCCATCTCTCACTTTTGCATTGTTATCATGATAGTTTAGCTTTAGAACTCCTTAATCATTTTAGCATTTTTAGCACATTTTCATACTTTGATGCTTTCATTTCAAGTTTGAATCTAGAAATCACATTTTAAGATTAATAGAATGAATCTTAGTTTTATCTTCTCATGCATATCAATCTTAGCTTAGTTTTTCATTCTCATTCTCAATCATGGTGAAAGCTTGAGACAAGTTCCTTATACTTGCTCTTGAGTTCTTCATCCTTTAGCTTTCATTTCATATATTTTAGTGGGATTTAGTTATTGTGTTGGGAGAGCACACCCACATACTTCTCTAAGAGCAAATCAACAAGGCTTGGGTGCCCTTGTTTGGATCATCAGAGGTTGTGGTGGAAGTTCTTGTTTTAGAGTTCATTTAAAGTATGCTAACCCTTTGATCTTGTTTCTAATGGCTAACTCTAATGTTTACATATTTTAGTGTTGTTCTTGGCAGGTCTACTTTCTATCACATACATTTTGGCATGCCCAGTGGGACCCACATCCCTTAAAAATTTCAAAATTTTAAAAATTGCCACATTTTTCATGATTCTAGAAAAAGTCACCCAAAGTCGTCTCCACTCTTAGACTACCATCTGTGTTTACAGACCACCATCTATGAAGATCATTGTTTGCATAGTTCCGTCATTTGCACCCTACAATTACCGTCTCCACCTATTAAAGAACTTTAACTAATATTGTTGGAAATAATGGGAAGTGCGTACTGAGAGGGGAGGGGTGAATTATTACCTCTAAAATTTTTAGTTAATTAACCTTTAACCTTAAGTAATCAAATATTTTATTTACCGATCATATCTATTATTATTTCTTTATGTACGTGATATCAATTCATAATCTTAATTGTATGTAGACATTCATAGAAACATTCATGAAAGAAATAACACATAACACAAGATATGGTAACGCAGAAAACCCCTGTTACAAGGTAAAAACTATGGTGAGGATGACACCCACAAAAACTTCACTATCTGCAAATTGGAAGGGGCCAGTTAAGGCTTACAATTTGATTACTTATGATGATCTACCCTGTTAGGAGTATTATGTGGAGACTGGTTAAGGTTTACTCTGTTAAGATCTTTAGCAACACTCTTCAGTGTGCACTCAGTTAAGAGATTTACAATAGGATTGTTAAATACACCTTTCTTGAAAGGATTTATTCTATTTGCTACACTTGTTAGAATGTAGACAAAAATACTCATTGACCTAAGTATATGCAATCTTCAATTGTTGATTATAGATCCATTAAAATAACATGTACAAAGTATCACCTAATTTGATTGATTAATACCTCTATTGCTCGGTAGCCTTGATTCTTGGTTCTTGATAACCAAATTCATCTTTTGTTGTTATGCTTCTTGAAACTCTCAGTATGATCCATAGATGTGCTCCTTGGCTACAATCATCCTCACATCCATCTCAAATGATGATTACACATCTATTTATACAATATATTTGACCTTTTTAGTTTCATGTATTACAAACTTAACTCTATGATCAAAGGTTTACAACTTGACCTTGATCTCCTAGTTTGCATGTTTTAATCATTTAGACTGATTTAAAAAATTACAATTATCTTTCTTGTCCCTCAAGAAATGGTTTTAAAAACAAATCTAAACTCTAAATATAAAGCATAACTATTTTATCTGACGTGGAAGTCAGATCCACTTTTCTTGGGATATAACTGACTTTCAGTGTCTGATGCTTTGGTTGAACTAAAATTATGTCGCTCGGGTTCCCTTGCTATGTTGGGTTCCTCTCTTGTCTACTTTTTTGGTTTACTCTGTAATCTGCTCTGTCAGTTTCCACTGTGTTGTTAGGTTCCTCTGTCGGTTTACTCTGGTCGGGTTCCACTATTTAACCTTTGTGGTTTGCACTTGTAAGTTATGTCTTCGGTTTATATAGTAGAGTGTTTTGTCGGGCTGTGCTAAAACCTATCTTTTGGTGTAGTCATTACCGATGTTTTTCCTTTGCATACTAATGGAAAAATATATGTCATCAATCTCTCTCTTTGACATTAGTATTAAAAACTGATATGTGCGAAATACTAAAAAATGTTTATAGTATGTACACCATGTATATTACTTAGTCATTTCATGACTCCCCCTACACATATGCCAATATAGTATAGTATATGTGTATGTACACTTGTCTTTATACTATTTCTTCCTTTTTCACCTTGTCTTTTTCTTTTGTGATATATGTACTGTACATATGATTCTCCCCTATTGTACATATCATTTTCCCCCTTTTTTGATAGTAAGGGCAAAGGTGTATACCTATAATTTATCAAAAATATGAGAGTGAGAGGTCCTCGTTTCCTCCATCATCTTCTCCCATTGCTCCTTTAGATTCTCAAGAGCCATATGCTCTAGTGTAATCCTGGCATGCATGTCGTAGATGTTGTCTGCTACAGACATCTTGGGGTGGCAATTAGTTGTCTTTCCGAACTTATGTGATGTTGTAGAAGTGTGAGGTTCAGTAAAAGTTGAGCCTGTAGCTCGGTAACCTCTTCTCTGAATTGTGATTCTTCTTACCAAATTTCTTGCCTTGACCTTTTTATCTCTATTATCTTCTCATAATGCAATTTAATTGCATTTTCATCTTTGGTTAGACCTTGTGCACTAGTATTTAGATCTGAATCTAACTTTGCTATCTTTTCACTATTGTCCTTAGTGAATTTATCCAAAGTGCACAAATTTTGTATTAAGGAAAATGCTTCAGTAATGATTGGATCCAATTCATTGGCTAGTTCTGAAAGCATTACCTTTTTCTCTATCACTTCTTGGCTGATCTTTTTTGTCAGTTTGTATTGGAACTTATGTTCTGCTTATTCCTCAATTGTTTTTTCTAAATCCACATTCTATGTTGTGATGGCGTCGGTGAGAATGGAAAGTTGATCCAGAATAGGTGCATTGTGATCAACATCAATATTGGGAACTATCTGGTTTAAGATATCCCTTGTGGTTTCTAGTACTAAGGAGTCTCGATGCTCCTTCTTAAGCTTTTCTTGCAAAGCTTTCCTTTGACAAATTTCTCCATATTATTGGAGTGATTCAAAATCTAAAGTAGTTGGATCACAATTTGGTATTTCTATGATCTCATCAAGTGTGACCTCCAACTTATTTTTCTTTTTTTCTTCTTTTTCTTTTGAGATGCACCTGTATGTAGAACCATAACCATCTTCTCTACTTGGGCTGATGTGATAGATAAGGTTATCGGTGGATTAGTGCCTTTTTTTGCTATTTTTTGGTCTCTACCTTCTGGTTGTGAGTGGATGTCTCCACATCAACCTTTACATTACCTGCAGCATCTCCTTCAGTGTCCTTAGGAGTGTCATCTTTGGTTTTGTCTCCCTCACTGGTATCCTTCTGGACTTCATCGGTAATTTTCATGTGTGCATCTTTTTCTATTTGATCTCCATCTTTTTGTTTGAGAACTTCACCTATTAAATTTTGATCCCCTTCAATGACATTCTGGTCATCATTTGTGTCTTTCTTTCTCCTTCTCCTGCATCCTCGAGTATGCTTGCATTAGGCTTGGGGATCTTCTCCTTCTGTGAGATTATATTGATTGCTTGAATCAATAATGACATATGGCCCAGTATGTTTACTTGTGCAGCATCAACAGATGTATCTTGATCCTTGGGATGATCAAATGTAATAGTAATGTCTTCATCTCCCTTTACCTCATTTGCAGGATCATCGGTGATGTCAATAACAGTATTATCTGGCCATTTTTCATCGGAAAAATCCACATCCTTGTTGGCTTCTTTTTCCAATTCTACTATTGTGACATCATCTGTGTCATTTATAAGGATATGATTTGGGCTAGGTTTAGCCAGAGAGTCGTCATTGTACTACACATGGACTCAAAATTTCTCTAATTAAACCCTTATTCAACAACTCATGAACTTGTCGGTTGAGTTCTTCATTCTCAGTCAGTGTCAACCGATGTGGTGACTTGTTCAGTAAACTAGCTCCAGGAATCAAATCCATACAATGACTAATGTCTCTCATTGGTGGAAAACCATCAGGTACATTATCTTAAATGATCTCCTTGTACTCAGTGAGCAATTTCTCAACTTCTGCAAATTTCATCTTCTATATTCTTACTCGGTTTGTTAGAAGTCAAAGCATAACAAATATCATTTCTTTTCAAATCCTTAACAAACTGTCTACCTTCCATCAAACAAAATTTCACAGATGTACATTGATGACATGTAACTGATTGAATGTTTGAAGATGTTAAGTTGATCACCAAAATACAAAAGGATAATGCAAAACATTAAATCAATTAATGGATTGTATTGTCATTGATGTCAACTTGATATAATCTAATCGATTATAATAAAAGTGTCAAAGACTTCAAAGAATTAGAGAGATAAATATTATGCTTTCAGTAATGTATAAAAGACAAGCATTCACTGTGTGACTTCAAACACTGACGGCTAGTGGAACCCGACGGACAAAGATCACTGAAAGTCAAGTCACAGTGATGTCCGAGCAAGAACACCAACGAGCATTACCGATGAGCAGAATCACAAGAATAACCGATGGCCAGAACCATAGTGTAAACCAACAAAGAAACCCAAGGAGAATTGGAGTGTTGACCGAAGCTATCAAAGAGTTAAAACACCAAAATTAACTTGAGTTAAAGAATGACAAAATATCTAGCTGGCAGAGCTAAATATGGACTTAACTGGTAGTTATCTTTGTTTTCAACGACAAGATAAAGCCAGAGATAAGTAAAGGATTTAAAGTTGTTTTGTCTAGTTGGCAAGAAGATATCTATGAGATTAAATAGGAGTTTTTCTTTAAGTCAAATTGGCTAAGATTGTGGATCACGCCAAGATCAAGAAAATCAAGAACCTACTAAACGATGATATCATGTCTATAAAGAGACAACTTAATTCATTACAAATTAAGGAGGGTGAATGAATAAGAGGATGCTGGAGAGAAATTGGTGAAGAACAACTTCATACAGTCTTGATCAATCAAGCTAAGAAAAGAGATAAAGTTTTCTACGGACACCGAGCAACAAAGCATAGCATCACCGAGCATAACAAAAGTGGAGCAAATGTATTAAAAGGACATATTGATCATATTAGTTTTATGAGCTTACAATAGAATTGAAAATCTACAAGTAGAAGTTGTATATGTGAACATATCATACTATTTCATTTTAACCATTGATTCACAAAGTCTCTTAACCGAGCAGGATTTAAAGATCCTTTCTATATTGAGATACATCTCTAGGAGTATCAAAAAGTTTTATCATGAAGATAGCATGAGATTCCAGATACCTATTGACACGCCAAGTGAGTGTTTGACCAAGGAAGGTAGCATAGAGATGCCCGATATCAAGTGATAGACTAAACTTTTAAATCCTCTAACAAGGTCACACCTAACAGTGTGTTTGTAACCTTTAAGAGGGTTGGATCTTCACCGAGCTCACTTAAGAAGAGTGAAAATTTTGGGTTACCGGTCCCAAGTGGTTTTTCCCTTAACAGGGTTTCCACATTAAAAATCCATATGTCATTGTGTTTACGAGTCATTAATTTAGTGTTTTGCATTACACATAGCTAATCTGGATTGATCAGTATACTCTAGATAATTTACTGTCTTTCAGTAAATTAACATACTGCTATTAGGTAAATATATAGTATAAGGTTTAACAAAGCATTCTGAGTAGTAGTAATTTGATAATTGTATTTGAAGGCGTTCATCTTAGAGGACTGAAGATAACTAGAGACTTAATATTGTGGTACTAAGTTTTTGGATTGATTATTGGAATAGTTTTGAGGCCACTGATTCACCCCCTCTCTGTTATTACTAACAATTGGTATTAGAGCTTGTGTGCTTAGAAATGGAGTTTAATAGCTCAAGCAAAAGATCACAAGATGAACAGATGAGATGTGCCCAAGTTGAATAAAGACAACTTTGCATCATGGAAAACCAAATCAAGACTCTGCCTATCAGGTATTGGAAATGATGTTACTCAATACCTCGATACTGAATATGTATTGCCTACATGACCTCACACTCTTGAGCAATTAAGAGTAAAGCATGAGCATAATTGCATGATGATAGAACTTGCATCATCACTCTCTGATGTTGAGTTTGAGTATGTCAAAACCTGCACCTCTACAAAGCAAATGTGGGATAATTTGAAGCTGGTACATGGAGGAGATGCCAATGTACTAAGATCTAAGGTAGAAAGCCTAAGAGGGAGGTTTGATGACCTAAGGATGAAAGAAGGAGAAAATATCACTCAACATAGCTGCATAATCAAAGAGGTAGTCAATTTTATCCAAGGAGTTGGAGGTGTACTTGAAGAGGAGACAGTGGTATTTAAAATCATAAGAACCTTACTGCTTGTATATGTTATTAGAGTTTCTGCTATTTAAGAAATGAGAACAGTTGCAAACAATATAGTTACTCTAGATATTCTAATTGGTAGACTGATTTCATTTGAGATGAATAACTTTGATAATAGTGTCTTACCATCTATAGAATCTACATTCAAATATTCTTTGAAAATAATCAATTCAAGTCATAGACATGCTATTAGAAATTATAGTGAAAGTGATAATGAGGATCAAGGACTTGATGAGATTAAAGCACTAATGGTAAGAAGACTGTAGAGAGGCAAAGGTAGATACAAAGGTAAATTACCACTTGTATGTTTCAATTATAAAGAGGTTGGACACTTTGGTGCGAGATGTCCAAATAGAAGAAAAGATGACAGAGGAAATGGCAGATCATATGAGAAGAAGTTTAATAGAGGAGATAAGAGAGATTACCGAAGCAACCTTCAATCTGACAAAAGAGATACCCGAGACTACAAGGACAAAGGGAAGAAAGATTTTTACCTAGCTGAGAACAAATTTGATGACACTGACACCGAATCAGAAGAAGAAATTGAGATGGTATTTGTAGCCACGAAGGATGATTCAGACGAAGATGAAGAAAGGTATGTAGAAACTACACTCATATATAAAGTTAGTAAGAATGATGTCTGGATCATAGATAGTGGCTGTAGTCACCATATGACCGGTGATAAACAAAAGTTTGAAACTTTTGAATAATATAATGGTGGTTCAGTGAGAATGATAAATGATACACCTTGTCTAGTTGAAGGTAAACGAACTATAATGTTAAATAACCTGATCAAATGTGAAAATTCTTAATGGGTAAAAGGACTGAATTATAATCTATTAAGTCTTTCACAGCTAAATAATATAGGTCACCAAGTGGCATTTGAAAATAAGAAGGCAAAGATCTTTAATGAATCAGGAAGGTTGATTGGTACCGGTGAACAGACAAAAGCTAACATTTTCTATCTTGATGACACTAACACCACTTGTTTAATGGCTAGAAACGAAGACATGTGGTTGTGGCACAAAATATTGTGTCATGTGAACTTTGACAATAGTATAAAGATAAGAAACAAAAGGAATGTCAGAGGCTTATCGGGCATGACTATGCCCGAGCATATCATGTGCAAGAATTGTCAAAAAGGTAAGATGACAAAGTCTAGTTTCAAGAGTAAAACTCATACATATAATGCAATTCTATAATTAGTCCATACAGGTCTATGTGGACCCACGAGGACAAAGAGTTACTATGGAGATAGGTATTTCATTCTCTTTTTTTATGATTATTCTAGAATGATGACAGTCATGTTCTTAAAAGATAAATCTAAAGCATTTAAGATGTTTAAATGGTATAAGGCTATGGTAGAAAAATAAAGTGAAAAGAAATTGAAATGCTTAAGGTTAGATAGAGGAGGGGAATTTACTTCAAAATAATTCACTAATTATTGCAATGAGCATGGAATCAAAAGACAGGTTTCAGTACCAAGAGCACCACAACAAAATGGAATTGTTGAGAGGAGAAACATATCAATTGTTTACTGTGCAAGAACATTGATGATTGAGAAAAGCATCACTCAAACTTTCCAGAGGGAAGCTGTCAGTACTGATGTCTACACATTAAACAGAGTACAATTAAAGAAGGACACAAAAAGACACCCTATGAGCTTTGGTATGGTCATACACCCAATGTAATTTACTTCAGAATCTTTGGTAGTCAATGTTATATATTGAAGGATGATAGAAATGGAAAACTTGACTCCAAAAATGATGAAGGTATCTTTCTAGGGTAATCAACCAAAAGCAAGGCTTATAAATGTCTTAACAAGTCATCTAACAAAATCAATGAAAGTGCAAATGTGAAAATAGATGAATTTGTAGAAAAGAATGATAAGGAAAGATAAAAGGAACCGGAGGAATGCAACATGTTTATTTATATAGAACTTGATACTCTACCCAAGCAACAGTGTATTGCTCCTGAGCAACATAACATTACACTCGAGTATCAGGCTGCAATTACCGAAAATCAGGAAAATCCCCAAGATGATGTTTTGAACAATGAAGATTAGAATGAAGGTCAAGAAGATGATCAAAATGATGAACAAAGGGCTAAACCGAAACTTTCCAAGTATGTCAGAAGACATCATCCATAGAATAAAAACATAGGAGACAAGAAGGCTGGAACAAGAACAAGAAGTAATTCACTAAACACTAGATGTTTGCTTTGTGATTTTGAGCCTAAATATGTTAATACTGCACTTGAGAGTGGAGAATGGGTCAATTCTATGAATGAAGAAATAGAATAGATTGAGAAGAAAAGTACATGGACACTAGTACCGAGACCAGATGGCAAGAATATCATCGATACCAAATGGATATTCAGAAACAAGCTGAATGAGAATGGAGAAGTCACAAGAAACAAAGCAAGGTTAGTATGCAAGGGATATGCACAAGAAGAAGGTATTGATTATGGAGAAACCTTTGCACCCATT
>MU226068.1:7701637-7719621 GCA_018584345.1 Thuja plicata | reverse complement strand
TCTCTCTCTCTCTCTCTCTCTCTCTCTCTCTCTCTCTCTCTCTCTCTCTCTCTCTCTCTCTCTCTCTCTCTCATTTACATAGACACATCCATGTTTCTCCCCCTATCTCATTCTTTAGATCTCTCTCACTCCTAGAGACACACACTCCCTATTTCTCCATCCCTATATGTCTCTTATTCACTCTCACTCTATCTATCCCTCTCTACTTCTCTCTACATATCATTTTATACGTCTTTATCTTTTATATCTCTCACACTCCCCTTCTATCATTGTCACCCTCTATTTCTCCCCTTTTTCTTTCTCTCTCCTTTCATATTCCTCCCCCCATTCTCTCACCCCTCTCTTTTTTGTCCTTGTCTCCACTTCTTTCTACTCCTTCTCTCCCTCTCTCCATCTCTCCCCATCTTTCCCTCTTTTTAAATCTCTCTACTTTTCCTCGTTCTCTAACTCATACACACACACACCCATTCCATATTTCTCAATCCTTATCTCTATCGTCCCCTCTCTATCTCTCTCCCTTTCTCTAAATATTTCTCTCTATTACTTGTCTCCATCACCTTCTTTCTCTCTCGCTCTTGCCCCCTTAATTGCCATCTCCATATCTCTCTCTTCTCCCCCTGCCACCCCTCTCTCTCTAGCTCTCTTGTACAATCTCTCTCTCTCTAGCCACATATCTCTCTATCTCTCTCCCTATCCCTCTTTATTTATCCATATTTCTATTTATTAGAATTTAAATTACTTAAAAAATATGTTGGCATTGACATGTTGCAATCGTCAAATTGTTGTATTGTTGTTCTTGCCATCAAGGAATAAGGTCCCTCATTTATAATCCTAGAAATTCATTACTCAAGTCAAAATGTTTACACTTCTTTTACCTTAAAAACAAACAAAATAAATCAACATTTCCTTATACTTTTCCTATTAAAATTAAATTAAAAAAGCTATGAACGTGGCCAGAGCCCACGATAAAGTGCAAATGATCACAAATAAAACACCCCAGCGTTTGACAAGGGACGCGGTGCCTGGTGTGAGCAAATTAGGGAAAGTTATTGTTCGACAGATTTATTATGGCTGGAAAATATTGTTCCACAGATTTATTATGGCCCACATTCAATCTATAAAATGTCACAACAATATTTAGGATCTGAAAAAAATCTTTCTGGTTACCGAAGATTGAATTAATGAACGGAAGCGAATAGCATTTCCGGTTGCAAATCAAATTTAATCCAAATACGATGAACACATCCAACATTTCGAATCCTGAAAACCGGGCAGTTTCATTTCTTTTTAGGGCAAATGCGGCGATTCGATTCTCACTAATTGAAATACCATATCTAATTCTCACGAAAACAGTAATTGCAATTTGCTCTCACTGTATTGTCCTAGAACTGTAATCTTATTCTGTATTGCACGCGTCAAAACACGAAACCGAAAAGAAGCAGAAGCGGCTGCCCGGCGTAGCACTCAAGTAAATTCCAGAGTCTCGTCCGACAGTTCGTAAAAGCTAAGCAGTTTTAGATATTATTCCACCTTTGCCTATTTAAGGCAGCATTTGGCCGCCATTTAGTGTCTGTGAATAAGCTCTGAGAGAAATCAGAGCAGAGCTTGGCAAAGCGAAAAAGGCATAAAAGATATGATGCGCAAGGTCTTCCGATCGGTCTGTTGCAGAGCTTACCAGCCTGGCAATGGCGTGAGGCGGAGCAGCTCGATGAACAGATTTTGCTGTCCAAACATTGTTCATAAACGCGGCAACGACATTCTTCACGATCCATGGTTCAACAAGGTGCTCTGTAATTTATCGCTCTGAAACCCTCATTTTTCAGTTTTTCTGTTCAGATTTGATTTGATTTGATTTTGCTTCCAAACAGACTGTAAATTGCCTAGTGTAGTGTAAATCGAGTGTGTTATGATTCTAGTCTGATTCTAGTCTGAGTTTTGAACTATTTTTTTTTCATTTGATCACTTAAAACACGTATTAACTCTGATAACGTTAGTAAAGAATATATGCACGCGGAATATTGGGGGATATGTCCATAGGCCGGAATGGTAACCACCTAATTGTCAAAAGAAATTCCTTGTGTTTTGCGGAGTGGGTCACTTTGGATGGTGAAGCAAGGAATGCTTTTAATAATGCCACATTAAGTATGTTTTTTAAAATAAAATAAAAGATATATGTAAACATATTTACTGAATTCAAAAAATCAAAAGTAAAGAATACATTTTTTTTGAAAGAGAAAAAAAAAACAATATTAAAAATAAAAAAATGAAAAATTAAAGTAAAATATAGAAGGGATACTATTTTTTTTAAGTAATAATAAATTTTTGTAATGAATAAATGTAGATGCTATATTATTAATGGTCTTTAATATTTCCTTTTAAGGGAGCTATACTAATATAATTCGGCATAACAAATTCATATTTAATATGAAAAAATTGTTGATGACATAAAAAAAATACAAAATGTGTTAATAGTATAGTTTTTGGTTCTTTAGACATCTTGATAATATCATTAAAATTCTTGTATTCATTTAATATAATTTTCTTCATTTATAGAATCATGTTATTAAGTGGCTTTTGGTTTGACGCTAAGAATACTAGGTTTATGATTAATAGATTGAAAAAGGTTTAGAATGTTATCTTTTAAATATTTTAAAAATAGGGTAAGTTGACAAAATATATGATTTTGTAACCAAATTAGTAAAGCACATTTTACCATGTATTTATTTAAAGTGATGTTAAATAATGATATATGAACATTATATTTTATCATTATATGTTGAAAAAATCAAGGTGTGAAATTTAGACAATGATATATTTAAAAAGTATATCATATTTTATATTTTAGAGGAATTTTTAATGTTTTTTTAATTGGAGATCAACTTTAATTCAAATGTTAAGAAATTTTGAAGAGATATAGAGTATGACAATGCTCAATAAGGGAAGTACAAGAAAGAAGATGTAGACAAAATACAATTTTCAACAAATATTAGTATGTAAGAATGTGCAATTATCAACAAGGGAATAAAATATATGTGGGAAAAGAGTCTAGGCAAATATGTGGATAAAGCACTCTACCAAAGAAAGAATATTAATTTAGAAAATTCAATCTCACTTGTGACCATGAACAAAAAAACCATATATAAGAACACAAATAAGATGGAAAATGAAAACAATGATAACTCACATAGTTCTCACCATCATCTTAGATGTGAGACTAAAAGACGAACAATGCCTAAAGAAGAAAATAAGCAAGTAGATGTAAATGCTAGAACAAGATGAGTGGCTATATGTTTCAATTCAAATGGTGGAGTCAAAATAAAAATAGAAACTATAGATTACGGAGTCTACAATAATATTAAATCAAATAGATAAATACTTTAATAACAAAGAAATTAAGACCTTTGTTACATATAAATCTTTTGTAAGTTCATATCTAAAAAATCATTTAGAAAAAATAAACATTATCTTCAAATATATTATGGAGAGCCAATAGAAAGCTATGTAGAAAAGGCCTAAATAAGAATGAGGAAATAACTTATATCTTTTGCAAAAGAGGGGGATGTTGAATAAAAAGGAACACTTCATTCTTGAGTGTGAAGCTTATTATATGATATTGCACTTCATTCTTGTGTGTGAAGCTTATTATATGATATCATCCCTACAAGATTTATTTTAACCAAAAAAGTTGGAAAAATTAGGAAGTTCATCATCAAGTTTCTTAATGACAAATTTGAAAGCTAAAAAGACTAAAAAAATGTTAGCCCTTTAATCTTATAATTATAATATAAACATAAAATAATTATCAAGATAAATAATAATAAAAAATTAAATTACATCAAAATTAAAAAAAACCCTAAATCATTTATTATTAAACTCTTTTTGAATTCCTGAGCGTTAAAAACGTTCAATTCTATTTTTTTCTTTACTCCCCAAAACCGGTCGGGATTAGCGGTATAGGGTATCTGGTACCCCTAGATTTCCTCTCCACATCCGCCCTCCCCCGAGAAAGTCATCATTCATTGGTTACGAACAAGTCGTCATTCGATCTTTTCATGCCGTCAAACTTTTGCCGGTCGTCGTCTTGTCACGAACACAACATATTTGCCTGTTTTTAGACGTGGCGTATATCCCTCCATTTATTATTTCCTTTTAAATCACCTCCCAAAATATGCTCTTCCCAGGTCGTTTTCAGTCACTAAAAGCCAAGTGCCGTCATCAAATCTAGTCTGAAAGTCTTTCTTTTTCTGCTTCGGATGATTAATTGCACCAGGTGGCACCGTCGTGAAGTGGGAAATTGAGGAAGTGGCTGCCAGTGAGAGAGTGCCACGGCAACACATTATTCCGATGGGAAATGGGGGCGAGGTCCTTTTTGGGCGGGGGTACGGTTAACGAGACCATTTGCCTGTCTGTTGACAGAGATAATTAAAACTGATTAGATGTTAATTATTCTTGTTTGGGCGAGTTTGGGGGAACTGGAGCCTCAAGAGAAAGAGATAAACAACCGTTTGCCTGCCTGTGGGAGGGGTGGGAGCGTTGTAGCGTAGCACAGCGAAACGCATAGCAGAGTGTGGAATTCATTAGAAAATAGAATAGAATGTGGAAAATTTTCAGAGCCGGGTGTCATCGAGCGAGGCAGAGTGAGCATGAGAATGGGACATGGCGAAGAGGGTTATCCAACAAAGTCACTCGCCCCAGCATTGTCTACAAACGTGGCAGCGACATTCTCCACGATCCCTGGTTCAACAAGGTACTGCATTTTTCTTTGCTCTGAGTGCTGGATTAGGGCATTTATGTGAGTGCTTTTTGTCCCAGAATGATTTTGTCTTTTCTGAGATCTTGATTAGAATGCAAACATCCTTTTCTGAGAGAGCACCATTATTATTTTTTATATATGAAGATGCTTGACAGATTTCTGGAAATTATAAGACAATATCACTTCGTTCAGATGTTGCGAAGTGTCTGATTTGGATTCTGATTCAAAACCAATTAAACAAACCAACTATAGAAGATTGCTCAATCATCCTTAAGTTCGTCTCCTTTTTTTGTCTTTCAAAGTATATGATGAGGACCACAAGACGTGGGACCCACAAAGCATTTAAGGAATTTGATAATAATCACAGGACTAGAGGCCCCACAAGGTGCAACAGGGATACTTTTTTTTCATTACTCTGATGGTTAAGATCTACCCCTTTTCTTGGTCTCACAAGCCTAGCAAGGGATCCTCGTTCTTGAAGCTCTACCTCTGTTACTGGTTTGCCCCTGTCAAAACTATTATTGATAATAATTACATGGCAAGGGACCCATAGGATGGTTTTTCCGTGTTAACTTATAAGAATTTATGAACTGCAGACTCTGTTGGAGGCTGCTGTCTTCAGAGCTTTCTTTTATTTTTTAAAGTAAAAAACTGTTTTGGGTTTATGTTTTCAGAGATAAATTTTGTATAAAATTTATGATTATATCAGGAAGTGTAACTACAGTGACAATAAAAATTGAGTGTAATCATATGAGTGCATAACAAGAACTATTAAACAACTGATCTAAGTTACCAAATTCTTCCCTGGCAACCCCAAAGTCTGGTCCGGTTCTTGCAAAAGTCTGGTCCTTATCACATTCTTGCAAAAGTCTGCCCAAATTCTTGAATTTGGACTAAATCATTAATATATATGGTGGTCTGGTCCGGTTCTTGCAAAAGTCTGGTCCTTATCACATTCTTGCAAAAGTCTGCCCAAATTCTTGAATTTGGACTAAAACATTAATATATATGGTGGTGTATTTTGCTACGTTGCTTTACTATTAGCATGGTGGTCCTTATCGAACCCACCCCCCAAAAAATTTGAATGAATTTCAAACCCAAATCTCAAACCCGCATCCGAACCCGCATCCAAACCGGCAACTTAGCAACTGATGTATAAAAATAATAAAACTAAAATACAATTAACACATATAAAAATAATTTTTATCTATGAATCCTCTACTTAAGACAATGCATGTGACACTGTAAATAAGAGGGCCTCTTTTTAATTCCATGGATGAACTTAACCAAGTACATTCAACCTCTTTGACATATATGAGATTAGAGAAATACAATCTTAAAAACTAAATTGTATGCTATCTATAGTGTGAAAGATAAGATAAACAACTTAAAATGTGAAAGATATTTATTATTATTAAATAATAATTTAAAATCTAAAGAATCTTTATACTCATAAGGTGTTAAATTATGTTTGAATCACTTAAACTAAACTAACTGTTCGTGGACAATCAAGTTCTAGTGATGCATCTGATTTAGATAATGAGTTTGAACCTTATTATTAGAACATTAAACAACTAGATGGATGTTCTAAAGATAGGATGTATATAGATAGAGGCATTTTACATTTGTAGTTGGGAACATGTGACATTGCAACTTGCCTAGTTGATTAGTTTTGGAGACAGAGCCAGCCTTTGAAATCAGCAAAAACACCGGGCATGCCATTTTAAACCATTGTTTTACGATGATAGATAATAAATAGTCGGAAAATCGGAGAGAATCAACTTAACTCTACCTTTAGTCACCTTGTGTTAAGATATTATATTCAGTGATCAATGATCAGGTTTCCTCAGTGACAATCAGTTTTTAGTAAAACGTTGGGAAGAAATAAGAATGACAATTGTTAAATAGGCTAGACTATCATTGATTAACATTGATGACTTCAAGAGCATAATGGAAGCTGAAGTACGGCCATAATTATAAATGCCTGTGATAGACACCACATTTAAAGCAACCTGATGATTGAGAAAAATAGTTGTTAGAGACTTAGAGTAAGGAATTGATTAAAAAAGAATTTCTAATTGATAATCAATGATTAGTGATGGAAGGCAGGCCTTGTGATATCAATCGAGGAACATGCTTGACTCTGGAAATTGACCATGAAGTGATGGATTAAAAAGTGCCACTTGGCAGCCTTTATAGATGTCAAGTACAAGGAAAGCGTAGAAAGTTGAATCAAATTGCACTTTCAAGTTTGTAGGAAAGAGGACATTCATCCAACTTTTGTGATGCATGAAAACATTAATTAGGTAAAGAACAAGGTGTTGAATTATTTATACATGGAGAAATGACATTGGTTATGGTTGATGACCCACATCCATGGTTCGCAAGCTGGACTTTTGGAAGACCAAAAATTTCCAGCTTGATAAAATTGGCATTGGGCAACTTAAAATATACTTCAACGTTTGAAAAAAACAAGTTTTATGCAAAAGACAGCTACAAAATGTTTCAAATGAGGTTAAGTGTTGAGGGGCAGCTCCTCATGTGGGGGTTTGGGGACAGGAACAAGTTTCAGGTCATTGGGTTTGGAGATTGTGACTTGTTGAAAACTTGGTCAACAAGGCAAAATAGTTTTCCTTAGGCGTACTCAGCCATCAAAGAATCTTGCGTAGTTGACAACTTGTTGAGTACTTGACAAGTTTGTATATTATTGCCCACAACAATGGTAATATCTTATGGTGCAACTCCGATAGTAGACAATCATGAGTACTAATTTTAATTAAGTTGTTCAATAGTTCCTAACTAAGTTTAACTTTAGTTGGTATATTTGAAAGGTATCATCAGATGTTGCAACCTTGAATCATAGCCTTAGATTCATTCATAAGTGAATTCGTAGTTAAAAAACTCCAACTTAACAAAATCTCCAACTTAACAAAATCCTGGTAGACCCAAATTTGACATGGATTCAGTGACTCAAAAAGACTTGGTAAAAGTTGGCAATTTAAAAAAATACCCAGATTCCTTGAAAAGTCATGCAGTTACAAAATGTATCAACTTGGCCTCTGAGTTTATATCAAACCATCAAGGCATAGTGCACAAGTTTACATACAATTTGTTTTTTTCAGAGTGCAAGCCTTGGAACTTGCATTACACTCTTCCTAAATCAAATTGGATTGCTTATGTGGTAACATTATATCAATGATTATGTAGCATTTCTGTACACTGTGTGGGTCATCAGTTTTATTTTTAATTGTGAGATACCTCGTAGAATATTGAGCGTAGATATTTTATTTGGTGAACAATTTTTGTCAGATTTGATTGTGGGCAGTCATATATGCTAAACTGTATCATCTATTTGGTGGAGCTTTTCATGTTCCTATTCTCAAGACAGTTTGTATGAGTACTAAATTGCTGAAACAAATATAATAACCAGAGGTAGAGACTAATGAGAATGATAATTTGGCTTAGCACGTTGGTGAAAGATTGAATTCTAGTCTATCTATTACATATATTTTTGAAAATATAACTATACCAAAGTGAATGGCTATAATTTGTATTTCATAAAGAAAACTATAAGGACTTTTGTTGTTGATTTCTCTACTTTTCTCCTAAATTAATCATAGAATAATATATAACATTCAACCTGTCTTATTGATGGCAGGAGACTGCTTTTCCATTGACAGAAAGGGACAGGCTTGGACTTCGTGGTCTTCTTCCACCTCGTATCATTTCGTTTGAGCAGCAATGCCATCGCTTCAGTAAGCATTTCTGGGAAAGTCTATCTCTAATTCTCTATCACATATCTCTAATTTTGTTGGGTGATCTCTCACATCTGCAAGCACTGTCCTCATTGAGGGATTTCGTCCTCAATAAGCTTGAATCTTTAGAAGCAGCAAGCTCTTGCTTTTCAAAACATTTCATCAATTTTCCTGTATATCTCAAAATGGCACCCAAAATGCCTTTCTATTTCCTTCTTCCAAACCCACACACATTTGCAAATTTATTTTAAAACTTTTGTTTTTTTGGTCGGTAAAAAGGTAAGTTTTATTATTATTAATCTGGGAAGAGGACCTAGCCTGGACCAGGGGTGATTACAAGTAGGGAAAACGACCTTCCCAAATCTCTAACTACACAGAAAAACCATAAAGACATTTAAACTAGAAGATCCATAATCACACCACGAAGACCACACTGTCCTCAAGAATTACAACAAGCTCCTCCCTTTGAGTGAGAGTAGAGAATCATATCAAATGAATTTTTTAGCCTCTTTTTATCTTTTTTTCCTTTTGACAGTTTGCCAATCATCTTCCACTTTTGCGGCCTCCTCCTGCCATTCCATTGAGCTATCCTGGGGGATCACCTCCATCTCAGCTGCAGAGCATTCCTCTTGTTGGCACTGTCTATCCCTAGTCACAAGTGTTGACTTGGTGTTCAGCACCTCCTTGGAGATTCGTGACATGGCTTGGTCGCCTCCCGTGGGTTGTGTTAAAATCTGGTATTCATATCGGGCATTGACAGTTTGAGCTTTTGGTGCAACGACAAATGATTCCAACAATTGGTATAAGAGCCTTGGGTCACGGGCTCGAGTCTCCCTTCAGTGGGTGCTGAAGGCTCAGTCGATGTTGAGGGGGAGATTGTTGACTTGGTGGTCAGCACCTCCTTGGAGATTTGTGACATGGCTTAACCGCCTCCCGTGGGTCGGGTTAAAATCTGACATTTGTATCGGGCATTGACAGTTCGAGCTTTTGGTGCAACGACAAATGATTCCAACACCAAGTTCATCTCCCATGTTGCAAGATCTCACAAATCCCCTTTTCTCTTTACTCTCTGGCGTAGCAATACCTTTATGATTCAAATCCATAGTGTTCTCAATCTTTGCCATGCTATCAATGTTTAATGCAGATTGCTAGCCCTGAATAGGAGGTTCTGTAGACTGCTGTAATGCATCTCTTGACACCACGTGAGAAAAACTTTGTTGTTTCTCAATCTTCTTCTCTACTGTATAATGATTGGTGGATACATCTCTCCACCATGGAGCTGTTTTATGTAATATTTGTTTGGAACATTTATTAGCCTTCTGCATCTGAATGAAACCCCTTCGTAATCCAACGGCTGCACCCAACATCCTTTCGAGGTTTTGAGCGTTAAAGCTTCAGGAAAACCTTTTGATACATCCATCTCCTCCAAAATTCGAGCAAATGTAGAATGAAGATTGGAAGAACCATCATCCGCCATCAAGAAATTGCTTAACTAGTTTCCAACAACCTCAAAGCATGAATCAAACCAATTATGTAGAGGAAGATTTGGAAGTCTTACCCAAATTGGAATCTTGTTAAAAACTTTAGTGATAGGGCAGAAGGCTGAATGTCAAGTGTTGGAGATATATAGCTTCGGGAGATATCTTTCTCCCGATTTGAAATATATTAATAATCTATCTTTTATTAAAGTCATTGAAGTGTCCTCAATTTGAAGGGACAAGACATTGAAGAGTCAAGGCAATGAAGGGTCGAGACAACACAGGGTCTTCACTTTGTAACGGCAAGACAATGAAGAGTCAAGGCAATTTTTATATATTCTTCCGGAAGGAATTCATATATATACATATAGATTTGATATTCTTTAAATATTATTTTGTATAAAATGGGTATTTGCTGGCAGATCATAGTGCTGATGATCATTGCTTCAGTTTGAGCCCTGTGTTTGGGGGAATTGTATTTCAGACTTCTGCTCTTTCATTAATATATAAGTGTTATATTTGTGGCTGGGTTTTCCCCCTCAAGTTGAAGGGTTCCTAGGATAATCTGTGTCTTATTGTGCATTATTTTGTTTTGCATGTGTAATCTTCATTTCTGATTTAAAAAAAACCAACGAGTTTCCAACAACCTCAAAGCACGAATCAAACCGAAAATGTAGAGGAAGATTTGGAAGTCTTACCCAAATCGGAATCCTATTAAAAACTTCAGTGATAGGGCAGAAGGCAGAATGCCACGGCTTCAGCATCAAGGGAAATTTGTCCTCCCAACACCAATCACATAGAACTGATACTTGTGATGTGCAGTCAATGAGAACAAGATTGCAGATTTATCATAAGAGTGTGTTGTGAAAGGTGTTATTTTAGTTTCAGTGATTTCGAGTTGGTGCAAAAATTGAGGTTGGTGCCTTAACTGATCGGAGTTGGTGCTCACTCATGTAATTTGGGTTGGTGCCCATTTCGTGAATGAAATTTATTGATCTGCTTAGGTTTTTTACCCGAAAGGGTTTTCCACTTGAAATTTGGTGTTCTTGTCTTGATGTTTATTCTATTTTTCTTTTATGTGGTTTCATGTGATTAAAAGTTTAAAATACCGATTCACCCCCACCCTCTCAATGTTTTAAAGTTTAAAATACTGATTCATCCCCCCCTCTCAATGTGTTAAAGTTTAAGATACTGATTCATCCCCCCCCTCTCAATTTTTCTATGTGCTCTTCAAATCATTCATACAAATATCATTCATTCAACATAGTCCATCAATCAAGTGAAATTGAATGATCAAAGAAAAATAAGCAGAAACAGAATTGAATTCACAACTGAATTAATATTACCAACAATGCTATTTAAGAGATAAAGCTGATAGATAAGTAGATTTATAGATCTACACATGTGTTCATGCAATAGAGATACTTGCAAAAATTATTGATCTTTATGAGTAATCTAAATGCTCTTTTAATATAGACATGCAATGGAAGATTTGTATGATAGTCCCTTCCGAATTTAGAGAAATTGATTGCAAATAGGAAGGACAGAGCCTTCCGAGTTCACGAGACCCAGGTATACCACCCCGAGCTGAATGTTATGCTCTTGGGCCAGGGTGCTTAGACTGCCCTTGGGCTTGATGTTCCACCAAGTATGCACCCCAATGGAATGGATGGTCAGCCTTCTATGCCCGTGGACCAGGAGGTTTAATGGAAGACCGGCCTTGCTGGGCTTGAGCAAGGAGGGCGACCAGCCTCCAATGCCAACTGAGGGATGGAAGGGCGGCCCACCTTCCAACCTTCCATGCTCTTGCAGTACAAGGGTGACAATCCTTGAGATTGCAGTTTGCAAATGTTTCAACAAATTCCTAATGGAACTATTATCAGAATCTACATTGAAAAGGAAATTGCTTATTTGGATTTCAGTATGAATGATGTTTACTAACAATTAGTAAGATATATGTTATCATGGCCGATGATGTAATGTCAATTTCTAGTGGCTAATATTGTGTGCATGACGTAGACAAAAAAATTCTCTTATAGAGGGCATTTCAATTGGTAAAGTTGTTTTCTTAAATGTATTATGTTTCTTACTTTTAACTAAAATTGTGGTTTTAGGACAAAATTTAGGAGTATCCCAATTAGGGACACTATAGTAGGTGCTATGACTGTTTGATTGGTGTCTTGGTGTCTTCGTAGGGCTCTTTCATTGTTATATACCTTTGTTTTTCCTAACTAATGTTTTCATGTGCCATTTCTAATTCTAGCTCTGCAGCTGTTGACATTTTGTAGTCTTTTTTTGGAGCTCCTCAAATCAAGCCGACATGTTTGGAGATCCTATGTTTTGTTGTGCGAATCCAATTGTTTATATTGTTCGTGAATTTCATTTTCGTTCATGTATACTTCGATATAGAATAGCATTGGTCTCCTATATGCGGAAATGGGACAGCCTTGGTCTCCTATTATAATCTTCAGCTTTGATCTTCCTCAAATCAGAAATAGGACAGTGTTGGTCTCCATTGGTTGTCTACTGCTTTGTGCTTCATCAGTTCCTTGCTTAATTGAGGGCTCATTTGGTATTGCTTATATGGCTGGTTACTATCGTTGTTTTATAACTTGTGTTTAGGCCATGTTGGTTTCACTCATCTTGGCCCTTGTACCTGGTCCGAATGGGTTCCTTGGGGGGTCCACCCTAGGCACGTCTCGAGATGTCCTGAGTTGTTTGGGTGATGCTCTGGGTGAATCCACAAGCAGAATTGCTTTATATTTATATTATTTCAGTGCCACATAAATAAATTTCCCTCCAATATTCAAGTAGCATAATTGGCTGTTTCGAAAAGGCTTTGGCCATCACCCTCCTGCTTTGGCATTCCAAAAGCAGGAGAAAACAAAAGCTTTCCTAGATACTAGACACAAGGTCTGTAGTCCAGATGCCCTTTCAATAAAGATTAATGGTTGCCTATTAACTGTAATATGTAATATAACTGTTTTCTTCAATGGCTCAAACTGCAAATAGCTATCACATTGCCTGCTTGCCTACGACCCCTTCACAAAGAACATCACTTTGTTTGTGCTTTTAAACACTAAGAGGTGAGACCCCTTCCTTCTCATATAATTTCACTTTTGCTTTTCTCTCTATATAAACCTGAACCTTGAATCCAAGTCCGGACCCAAACTGGCAACATAACATAGAGGTATTTATTTTTCTTTCACATCTTTCAATCTGTCAATAATTTTTAAAGATATCTTGAATGGTTACAATCACATAATTATAAGTTCTTTGTTTTTGACACTTATGCTGCTTTGATCTCAGTTTGTTTGAATGGTTTGCAATTTTTAAATAGGGAACTGGCATCTTAGTGCCATATTAAATGTCAAAGCATCCTATTGTGTGCAATCTGAAAAGGACTATCTTCATTTTTTAGTTTCAAGCTTGCAGCATATAGGGACATGTGCTGATTTGAACCAAGGATGTTTTTAACCTGAAAACATTATCTGTTATTGATAAGTTGAGAACAATTTAGTTAGCAAATTTTTTACTAGTGTCTTGTATGGTTAATTATAGTTTTTTGAGTTGCTGGTTGAAATTAAATCAGACGCTATGTAATACCTTGAGCTAGTAGTTTGTGGGTGTGCAGAACTATATGATATAGTTATGTAGTTAGCAGTAGCACTAATTGTGTAGCGCTAAATGCGTACTACTTGCTTTTATACTCATTAAGGTGTTTGTTTCAGTGGATTCTTTTCGCTCTTTGGAGCATAACACTCGAGATGGACCAGCTGATACAACTGCCTTAGCAAAATGGCGAATTCTTAATAGATTACATGACAGAAATGAAACACTATACTACAAGGTAAGTTTGACCCATGGTCAGTTCAGCTAAAGATCTGAAGTCTATTCATGGACTTTACTTTTAAAACTCACTCTCTAGAAGATCTTACCAATCTTGTTAGTGGTGGTTTTCATACCATTATAGATTTGTGAGGTAACCTTGATAATATATTGGTTCTGCTATGGACTTTGACAGGTTCTTATAGATCACATTGAGGAGTTTGCTCCAATAATCTATACTCCAACAGTTGGCTTGGTTTGTCAGAACTATAGTGGTTTGTTCCGGCGTCCTCGTGGAATGTATTTCTCTGCAAGGGATAAAGGGGAGATGTTGCCCATGATTTACAACTGGCCATCTGAGCAGGTATGCAAGACAGTTTTTGGCATTGTCTACTTTTACAATCAAAGCCACAATAAGGGTTAAATGAGCACTTACTATTGCTCATTTTGTTTATGTTTCGAAGTAGTGTTAACAAAAATGCACTTCCTTTTCTGTGTAATATGAACTGCCTGAAATACATCTCCAATAATCTTGATTGCATTAAGGACCAATGCATAGCTGTCCATGAATCTTATTCAAATGCCATGCAAATCAAGTTGTCAATAATATTGTGGGGCATACAAGGAAGCTACCATTTTGTCTCATTTTAAAACTCGCACAGGTTAAAAATAATTTACTTAAAAAAGGAACTTAAAGGTTTTATTTTGTGGACTATAAAGGTTTCTTATTGCTTAGAGATTCCTTATTCAAATGCCATGCAAGTCAAGTTATCAATAATATTGTGGGGCATACAAGGAAGTGACCATTTTGTCTCATTTTAAAACTTGCACAGGTTAAGAATAATTTGCAGTTTAATTCTAGCTCCTAGTAGGGTAGGTGGACTAGAAAGGTTTCTTATTGCTTAGAGATTTCGGTGACACATGGGCAATTCACCAAACTAATATTATAGAATTTCTTTTTCTAAGAGCAATAGTTGTCAAAATCTTCTCACAGCTCAAGGCAAATCAGATACCTAGGTTCAGGATAGTATGAAGTTTGAACTATGAAGCCTACCATCGATGGGAGAAGTTATTTTGGTTGGAAAAGAACCCCAAAGTTTCTTGGAAGTGTATAAAGGCAGTGGAAAATACCAAACCCACAGTTTGAGAGAAAAAAACCCAGTTTAGAGCTTGCTTCAAAAATTCTGCAGAATGCAGTAATTTAATAGCCCTAACCCTAGCCCGTAGTGGCTCCCCTTCCTATGGCCCTATTTAAAATTGATGATGAAGATTCTCTTTCCCATCCTTCTCTTCTTCCAAAACTACCCTTAACAGATCTGCGATAGATGATAGGTGTCCCATCCCATCTTCCCAAATTCTCAGGCCAGGCCCCCCCTTTGCCTTGTTGCCCTTAGGTCCCAGTCTACAGAAATCTTTACTTTAGAGAAGCTTTGTAGTAGGTCCAGTGCTCAGCCATGGCACCATACGTAGCATGCTTGTTAATCCTTCCAAACCCCCCTTAACATAGTAACTTCCCACCAACTCACAAATTCTCCAATCAGAACTTAACTAAGTAACAATGTTCATCTCAAAAACCGGTCAATTATCACTACATTGGATGCAATGGGTATCTTGCCTTTCCTCTCAACATCAAAACCCGTTGACCATGGTCCCTTTCCATTAAGGTTCTCTTCTCACCCACTGCGATCTTGAGGCCAGAATTGACGGTGCTACCATTATCGATGGTTTGACAATTTTGCAAGCAGTCATTGCTGGAATTAATAAGGAAATGAAGGAAAATAGGCTCAAGACTCCTGCTTTGACAAACTGTATTCTCCCCAATTCATATGCCTTAGCAGCATCTGTAGGTGGCTTGCAATCAGTTTTAGGAACACCATATCAATACCTTTGAAGTTGTTCTCTTTTGGGGTCTGACAAAAAAAGATATGCTGATTTTCTTTATAAAAGGAGATATCATGCATGTTCTTACAGACAACATAGTGCTCCACACATGCAACAATTTGAAGTTCTCTTGAGAAGTCCCCATTGTCTGCAGCCTGAATTCCCTACTTCTGAATGGTTTTACGGATCTGGGGAAGAGTGTGCTTTGGGCTCCTGCAGCAGCAGCTGTGGAGAACGTTTCAGGGCTCTCGTACAGGGGCTTGGAGTTAGCCTATGATAGTTGTATCATGCTTCTTTATTGCGTGTCTATATTCTTTTCTGTCAAGGGCATCCTCTTCTACCTGCCATCTATTTAGAATTTTACTAACATGTAAGGTCTGGTATCGGTGGTCTTATTATATTTCTACTCCCTCCTATGAGGGAATGTTGTGGATTTCTCCATTAACAGTAATAGAAATTTTGCCCTTGTAAAAGAAAGATCCACTACTTAATATGCCTTTTTTGTAAGTAGTTATTATTGAATGGGAGCAACTCACTAACTGCGATAAACTCCATTTTGATGCTCTCTATGCTATGCCCACGGTAATCTTGCATGATGGTGTTCAGTCCATCTCATAGACCTAGAGAACACACAATTGAATGAGGATACAAAAAAGGAAGCTAATGAGATTGATAATGATCCAGGAAAAGAAAGAGTCTGGGAATGATAAAGATACAAACCATTATTTAATAGTCGGGCAGTTTCAATGTATTCAAAGAAAGACATGGTATTCCGCAAAATCTTACACAAGAAAGGGAAAGGCTTTGAGAAACCCTCAACCAATTTTCCCCATACAGTACTAGATAGAGGCCAAGGAAACAAGAGGCAAGAGCAGGGTGTCATATCTTGGTAACAAGTCTAGAAGTAACACAGGTAACAAGTCTAGAAGTAACACAGGGTTGAGCTGCTGGACGATATAATTGCTACTGCCAAAAGGATTTTAGCTCAATCATTTTAGTTCTAGAGTTAGGAAAGGTTTCAAATTGCATGTATTTGATCTTTCTTAAGAAAATCCACCCATGGGAAGTGAAAGCAAAATTTTAATCTTTTGGGATTAAGGAAAGAATGATCCTAATTTTTTGATGTAGTTGACATTTGGGCATGTCATTCCAGCTTGTAGTGTGCTGCCAAGTAGCTCAATGGCAGAGTTCATTGTCAAATCAATGTACAAAGGTTTTTGTGGACAATGGCCTATTTGTTTCATGCTTATGGATGTTTTGTGATGGTATGGGACATCTCGAAATCTTTGGTGGCAGATGAGACTAATTGTGTTTGATTTAACCATTTTTGGGGTCTCATAAACGAAGTATGTTGCAGGTCATAATGGATGGGTAAATGGAATCAAAAGTAGGATTTGATTGCATAATTGGATAGCCTAGAAAAGTAGTGCAATTTCAAAAACAAAGTTGCACCTAATTTTTATCCTATATGCAAAAGCTACGGTCTCTGGAAGATGAAGCCAAAAATGGCTTAATCAAGAGTTCAATCTAGTAAATTGGCATTTGCTCTGGTGAACAACCTAAAACTAATAAAAGAGGCCAACAGACTTGTAAACTGGTTGAGAGCTGGAAAATGAAAAGTTTTTGACCATTTTCTTGCCTATTTTGGGCAGTATTCTTTGATTAGTTGGCATGGGAATAATGGAAGAGTTGTTATGAACCTTCTAGATTCTTGGGAGACGAGAACATTCTTGTTGTTTTATGTGTCAAGTCATTGTGGCATGGTATGTGAGCTTGAAGTCTATTTGTATCAGGGGGTGTGAATTTGAGTGTTGTAGAGCTCTTCAGAGGTGTTGAAGCTGAGTTGGTCTTTGTAAACTCATTGTTCTTATTCACAACCATTTAGGTAAGAACAAGGAGACACAAGGAGTGGACAGATGAAAGATAATGGGAATGACATTCAAAATGAGTGCAAAATATTTCCAAAGAAGAGAAGATAATCCCAAGGAAACTTATAGTACGTGTAGTGGTTCGTGGTGTTCAAAAAAGAAAGCAAGGTATGCAGGGAAGAAGTTTTCAATCGAGTGCTTCTTCTTCCGTAGAGGAGGGCATGTTGTTTGGCATTATTGGGAAGCACATTTTTGTTTAGTTGTGGAATGAGAAATGATTGTGATGCTATGTGCTGACAAATGGTTTCCAAAAAGCCAAAGGCCTTCAAAGGAGGGAGGATATTTCTTTTTAACAAAGAATGGACCAAATGCTTATTGGAAATGAAGTGGGTAGTTTCTTCCACTATTGGAGGGTGATCAA
>MU226068.1:7687669-7701587 GCA_018584345.1 Thuja plicata | reverse complement strand
CTTCCACTATTGGAGGGTGATCAAAAAGCAAGGGGGAGCTGAATGTTGCTTCTTTTATTGTGATAAATTGCTAGGAGTAGTCCATAAAATATTGAGGTATAGTTTGTTCAAATATGCTTGTAGCATGCTATGTGTTGACAAATGGTTTCCAAAAAGCCAAAGGCCTTCAAAGGAGGGAGGATATTTCTTTTTAACAAAGAATGGACCAAATGCTTATTGGAAATGAAGTGGGTAGTTTCTTCCACTATTGGAGGGTGATCAAAAAGCAAGGGGGAGCTGAATGTTGCTTCTTTTATTGTGATAAATTGCTAGGAGTAGTCCATAAAATATTGAGGTATAGTTTGTTCAAATATGCTTGTAGCATGGTGTGGGTTTGGAAGTCCAAGCCATGAAAAGAAGAATTCTTGAGACTTAAAAGTTTAGAGCGTGTTCTTCGATTGATTTTGCGTGTTCTTCGATTGATTCTCTAATTTGTGAGATTTTGGGAGCAAAAGCCTCCTAATGGGGAAGGTGGGATTGAAAAATTTGGATCTAGTTGACATTTAGACATGTGATTCTAGCTTGCAACTGTGTGTGTGTAAACATTGTACTTGCAAGAATTTGCAACACCACTTCAATATGTCATTAGATCAATGGTTAGTAACATCAAAATCAATTGAAAAGCATAATAAACCAAAGGAAATCGACATATTGCTTCCTATCTAGAAAGATTATGATCTAATTAAGCATTGCTCTCAGATTATTAGCATAGATTAGTGACTAGACATGTCCTAGAATGGAAGATTCAAAGGAAACATGCAATTCTAATGCATTTTAAGATGAAATCTATGAGAAACAATGCAAATAATATGCAATTAAGCTAAGAGATGCAAGATTCAACACTAAATTGATATGAAACTAAGTTCTACATGCTGAATTTGATGGTAAAATGATTTGAAATATCTCTTAGATGCTCTCAAACACTCAAAAACTCCTCAAGATGACCTAGAACAATTTTGGCATAGCATTGTTATATGAATTCTAGATATGAATAAGCTTGGGTTGATGTTTCTTTTATAAAAATTCCTAGGAATTCGATGGCCAAGATTGATTCACCATGAGTGGTCGAGATTTAAACCTTGCTTGATCCATGTGATTAGCTTGGATTGGTTGAATTATCTCTTTTTTCCTTTAGTGATGAGTTGGAAATTAAGACCATTTGATTAATTCTTTTAATTAATAAGTCTAGCCATGGGATTTTTAATTAATTAATTGTGCAAGGACTATTAATTAAATGATTTGCTCTTTTCGATTATTGACCTTTGATGTTTGATTAGAGATTAATTATGCAATTGAGTGGATCAACCCAATTACACAATTAGGCCTAGGATTTGATTGACTTGATGGTTTTGATTAGGTTTTGACCCACTGAATAGGATTTAGGGCAAATTGAATGAAATTAGGGGCACTTGGTTATACTAGGCCATTTTAGGGTGATTACAACATGTTGCGAAGTCCAATGGGGGTTTCATCATCAAATCAATGTACAAAGATGTTTCTAGATTGTGCCCTATATGTTTCATGCTTATGAATGTTTTAGAATAGTATGGGCCATCTTAGAATCTTCGTTGGCAGAAGAGACAACTTTAGGGTTTGATTTTTCATTTTGGGCCTCACAAATGCAGTCATGTTGCAAGGGAAAGCATAATTGTTAAATTGATTTAGAAGCTGGATTTGACTGCATATTTGGATAGCCCTTGAAATATGCAATTAAAGAAACTGCACCTCATCTTGAGTCTCTATGCAAAATTATGGTTTTCAGAAGATGGAAGTAGAATTGGCCGAATCATAAGTTTGTCTTGGCAAACTAGCATTCACTCCTCAAACCTAAACTAATAAAGGGGTGAATGGACTTGTGTCCTGGCTGAGAGTTGGAAAGTGGATAATTTTTGGAAGTTTTCTTGTCTATTTTGAGTGTTATTCTTTTGTATGTTGGGATGAGAATCAAGGAATTGTTGTGAACCTTCTAGTTTCCTAGGAGATGAGAGAACATTCTTGTTGACGATTTATACAGAGTTTGTAGTCTTTAAGTAGTAGGGGAGTATGAAATTGAGGGTTGTAGAGCTCTTTAGTGGTTCTGGAGCTTGTAGAGGTCGAGTTGGTCTTCGTATACTCAATGTACTTACTGATTACATAGTTGAATGGAAAGTAATTGCTTCCTAGACTAGAATTTTTTTGACCAAATTGGATTTTTATTACGAAAAGTAAATTTCTCTAGATAAAGTGTTTCTATATTTTGAGTTTGTATATTGAGAGGTCTTCCTTCCAAGAATCCGTTGTCGATTGAATTGATAATCAATTGTATGAAACAAAGGAGAGGAATACTCTTTGTATAAGAGATTATAGAAGATCTGTCCATAGCGTAAATGATCGAGAACTAAAGACATAATGGAAAGATACTAAAAACTAATTAAACGACTTACAAGATAGAAAGTAACTAAAAACTAATTAAATGACTTAATGACCATTATAAGCCAAATATAACAAAATTACTTAATACCCTCCCTTATTGGCCAATCTACTAAGTATACCATTTGTCCTGAAATTTTACAAACTCGTGCCAAGTAGTATTGATAGATGAACTCTTTGTAGCCAATGCAATATTTTGAGACACACAAATGGTGAGCATGCACTGTTTCTAGTGGACCTCTGGTTGCCTTCCAAAACGATGTTGGGTAAGGAAGCCATCCCTCCTGCTATCCAAAGACACATAAAACAAGATAAAATTAAGCTTCTCTACTCACTAAATGTTTTCTGGAATAATTTAGCACATAATGTTGCACATGCTTGATTACATAGATACTCAAAATTATGTCAGCATGGGGAACATTTTAACATGTAAATTTCCTTCTATCCAGAGTTGCCTATACATTCAAATTTAGGATCCTAGAGATATATTTAAACATAAGGCAAAATATTTGATAAATTCAATATGGTTGATGAGCTCATCACCCCATTCATTGGAAGTAAAATCTAGCCATAGAGGATATGAAGTGCATTTTGTGAATGCTAACGAAGGTTATGATATTTTAGTGTTTCCATTTCTGGGAGTTGCACTCAATAATTGTAGAAATAGTAAGACTACTTGAAATAATCATGATTTGGTGGCAGCAAATGCAGTTACTGAAACTCATCATAAGAAGTAAGCAAAGGCTTCTTGTAATGTCCAAAATTCTTAAGTGACAATTAATTAAATTAATTTTTATTAAGTTGTCAAAAATAAATTAAATATGCAAATGATGACTTAATATTGATTGATTTAATTAAATAAAAATAAAATAAGATGATATTATTAAAAGTCACTTTACTTCAAGACAAAGAAATGGAATGCCAAGAGACAAGGTAATGTAAGGCCACGAGTTTTCTGGAGAATGCTATCAAATTCAAGGGAAGGATTATTCAGATATGTCTAGATGTTTATGAAAATTGATATTGGATTCAATTCCTTCTTGAAAGACTGAAGCTTCTGAGGATGAAATCCCTTAGAGTTGGAGATTTAGACGGAAACCCAAAGTCTCTATTGGGAGGTGAAGCTAACACAGGTTTGACTATTGAACTTATTTCAAATTTGGTGAAGTTTCATGTTGAAAAAGAAATTTGAAAGGTTTCAGAATTGTTTCATAAATAAAGTATTTGTGTTGCTGAAGATTAAAATTTCCTATTAGAATCATTGTCCTTGTTCTTGCAGCTCTTTCAATATTTGCGATTATTATTTAGCCTTAGATTGACGGGAGTAATAAAATATGATTAATTTTGGCATTAATGCAGTTTGATAGAGGCATATATTAATCGAGCATCCTGAAGCGGCATATACAGTTGAAATTTATATTAGTATTTAAATTGGGCTTATTCATTTCACGACTTATTTAATTAGGTATTTCATTATTTATGGGCTCGACTCCTATTTTGGCATGAGAGGCATTATATTATCAAGTTTTATGGCCTAAATCTAATGATCCAAACATTTATATGAGTATTGAAACTTTATGCCATGAATTTCTATTTGCGTCCCAAAGATTAATTATTCTAAGGTTTTGATATAATCTGATTGGTTATATACATAGTGTCAAAGACTTCAAAGAACCAAAGAGATAAAGGTTATGCTATCAGTAATGCATAAAAGTTCAGTATGCACTAAGTGAGAACAAACAACGACAGACAGTGCACCCCGACGGATAGAGAACCTTGAGAGAAAAGTCACAATGATACCCGAGCAAGAAACCCGAGCAAGCATTACCGAGGAGCAGAACCATAGTGATAACCGAGCGGAAATAAAAGTCACAGTGTTGCCCAACGGACAGACAACCCCGACGGACAGATATGCCCGAGGACAACTGAAGTCAAGATTGAAGCTAACAAGGAGTTAAACACCGAAAGAATTGAAGTTCAGAAACAACAAAAGGCTTAGCTGGCAAGAGCTAAATATGGAGTTAATTGGTTGATCACATTGTTTACATTGACAAGTTAAAAGCCAGAGATAAGCTAGAGTTTTAAAGCTGTTTAATTCCAGTTGTCAAGGAGAAATCTACGGGATAAAACTAAAGTAAGCTTTAAAGCAAGAATGGCGAGAATTGTGGATCACGCCAAGAACAAGAAAGTCAAGGACTTAGAAACGGTGAAATTATGTCTATAAGAGAGACAAGCTAATTCATTATGAATAGGTGGGTGAATAGAGAAGAGGATGCTGAAGAGAATACTGGTGAAGGAAGACTTCATACAGTCCTAATCAAACAAGCTAAAGAACAGAGCTAAATATTTCTGCGGACATAGAGCAACAGAGAAGCACAGCATCACCGAGCAGAAAGAAGTGGAGCAAAGGTATTGAAAAGAAACATTGATCAGAAAGGTATTATGAGCTTACAATAGATTTGAACATCTGCAAGTCTAAGTTGTATTTATGAACAGATCATATACTGTTTCAGTTTAACCATTGGATCAAAAAGTCTCTTAACCGAGTAGGATTTAACAATCCTTTATATATTGAGATACATCCCAAGGAGTATCAAAAGCTTTATCATGAAGATAGCATAGTGAAATGTCAGATATCAAGTGATGAACTGTTAGTGATAAATCCTCTAACAAGGTCGCACTTAACAGCGTGTTTGTAACCTTTAACAGGGTTGACTCTTTACCGAGCTCATTTTAGAAGAGTGAAAAGTTTGGGTTACCGGTCCCAAGTGGATTTTCCCTTAACAGGGTTTCCACGTTAAAAATCCATGTGTCAAATGTGTGTATGAGTCATTGTTTTGATGTTTTGCTTTACACATTACTAAAATAGGATTGATTGGTAAACACTAAGTTATTTACTGTATTTCGGTAAATGATAGACTGCTAATCGGTAAAGCTTAAGAATAAGGTTTAACAGTGAACTCCGAGCAGTAGTTATTTGATAAGATTATTTCCAGGCATACATCTTGTAGGACTGAAGATAACTAGAGGCTTATAATTGTGGTACTAAGTTTTTGGGTTGATTTATTGGAATATTTTTGAGGCCACTGATTCANCTGATTCCCCCCCCCCCCCCCCCTCTCAGTTATTCTAACAATATACAGAGAATAATTATTTCTATCGTGCAATTTGAGTATGTTAATATTATAATTGCATGCGTATATTTGCCATTGCCTTGGGTTTCATTATTATAAACAAGCAACATCAGTATAAAATTGAAGTTCAGTCACAAGCTCTGCTATAGGTAGTTTGTAAGCAAAGTGTTTGACAGAATGCCAAAGCACAAACACCAGAATATTCAGAAATTTTAAGGCTATATAAGACGGGATCTTACACTTCATGCTAGAAGTAAGAAGTCAAGAGAACCAAAGGCTTGATGTTCCCGATTTTCTGAATAGTTGTAGTTTGTTATTTAGCTACTTGTTCCCAAGATCACAGTTAGACAAAAAAGCTCAGCAAATCAGGAGTTTGGAATCAAATTGCAAATCACGAGTTTGGAATTGAATTCCAAACATGGCCTCCACCCAAGTATGCTCAAGGAAGAAATTATAGAAGGTAATCACTACAGAGCAATTTGCAACTTCTTTGGTTGCAAAATTGGAGGTTATATATTGCAACAGTATGCACACTTTGGAGAAGATCAAATATGCAAATATGGAAAGATACTGGAGAAGGTTTGATGAAAGGTATTGTTTTCCATATCAGTTCATGGTTAAAATCCTTGCAATAAACCAAGCTGATTTTGTTATTTCAAGTACATACTACAGAATTGCAGGAAGTATGATGTTGGGTAGAATAAAGACCATGCAAACGACTTCCATAAAAGTTGTAAGAAGTGGAGATGGATCGCAAGAGGAAGTTTGCAGCCATTTACAAGTTGAGAATGAATTAGATAATTGTCCATAAAGGTTTCCATTGCCACACAAAGAAGTTTCAGAAAAGTTCAAGTTGCTTTAATACCTGTCAACCAGCAGTGGTTACGTATCCACATTTCCAAATTACTTATAATAGTAGACCTCACTCTATTAATGGCCAAACTTGCAACTAGAAAATAGAGTAATCAACGACTGTTGTATGGAGAATCAAAAAGCATTATGGTGATGCTTTCCTCACTACTCATTAGGAAGCTTTAAGTAAAATATTTTCAATTGCAATGAAAGCAAAGAGGTATTAAAATTTGCAGCTTCTTCTGAGCAACCCATCAAATCTGATTATGGATAGGATTCCTAATGTGCTAAAAGATGAAGCAGAGATTATTTTTCTCACTTATTTTTATTCAATGCCACAACTTTTAGGTGATACATGTCTTATGAGAGAATGAGTTTGACAAAAATCTTCATGGTTGTAGAAATTTCTTCAAGTGCAGTTTTTTTTAGCTTCAAGTAATGTCAGAGAAGTGCAGCAAAAGCATGGTGGTGAGAACATTTTGCACAAAGCAACCCCCCAAAAGACTAATAGTTGCAAGGACAGAGGAAATAACTAAGTTGAGGATATAGGCAAAGGCTTCATAAAGACTATGGACCAGCTAACAAAACCATCTGAGAATGACGAAGTGGATACATTGCAAAGAAATGAAAATGATTTTTAGAGAACCACATGAATTGATTTTTACAAAAGTCATACAACTAAACAAGGATTTGAAACCATAAAATTGCGAGTTTGCAATGATGAATTAGATCCTAGCATTTGCATTACTTGAGTGCAAGCAATTTTTGGAAGGGTGGACTTGTCATGCCCCCTTTCAAACATACCTAGCAAGGAACCAAAAAGCTCATTTTTGAAGTATTTCTCCTAGGCCAAAAGCAAAATTAGAAAATAATCCAATAATACTTTTTAAAGTTAATTTTAAAGGTTCTCAATATGTGGACAACTTAAATGATATTTATTAGAATAGAGAAGTGACTTTTATAACTCAGAGATATTTTAATATTAAAAGTGAGGAGTTTATTTGTTTTAACCAAGAATATGAAAGACTCAATGAGGAATTGAAAAGTCATCTTTTGGAGGGAAAATAGAGGAGCCAAGGTGTTTATATAAGCAAGGAAGAGGATCAAAGGAAGGGGCAATTATTGTTACAATATTTTATTATTCATAAACGAGTAATTACAAATGGAGACGTAGTCTATTTATATAGAGAATAATTGAGATCGAACAAGAAAGTTTCTTTCTAAAAAGCTAACAGGAAAGTTACTATGTTATCTAAAAACTAAATACTAACTAAGATGACCATTAAAGAAACATTACAATTTTCCAATACCCTCCCTTAATAATGGTCATAGTTTAACTACCCTGTAGAAAATTGTACAAGTCTTGTGGTTATAAATTCTTCAGAACATTTTGTTGTTGCTGAGACTCTCCTTGGATTTGCAGAATGTCAATGACCAAGAGTAGCCAAAATCCGCCCAGAAAAAACAGAGAAGGCTGCCCCTTTCTTCAGAATGCTCTACAACAAGAGACGAGCCTGCCACTGACTTTGCCATTGAGACAAGTCTGCCACTAACCCTTTTGCATTAGAAATCATCACAAAACGTCCAACTTGATGTTGCATAATAGAGCTGTCCGTCCCTGTAGCCTGAGACACACCAAGATCAACTGCCACGATTTTGTGGAAAAATTGGCAAACCCTCCAAACTTTTGCAGATGAGTATGATGCCCCAAAACAGACTGCAAAAAGTCACAATTTTTGAGGAAAAAAATTGCCAAACCGAAGATTACAAATTATCTTTAATTAGAAAAAAACAGTAAAAATCCACAAACGAATCATGAATCCCACACAAATTTGCAAATTACAGAACCCATAAACGGTTTTTGAGGATAAATTTGAAAAATCAAACAATTTTTTAAGAACAAAAAATTATAAAACCCTCCCGGAATTTTTTATAGGAAAAAATTATGAAAACCCTTCCTGAATTTTTTATGGGAAAAATAATGAAAACCCACCAATAATTTTTTTCAGGACAAAATTAAAACCCCTTGTAGAAACATTCACGCAGAAAAACACTAGACTTCGCATGGTAAAACAGCACATGCAAGTCACAAAATGCACATGCAAGCAACATGTAAACACATGCAACCCACAAGAGTTGCAGACTTTCGCTCAAACCAAGAAATTGCGCAACCAAAACCCTCAACCAGGCTCGCGATTTTCAGCAAAAAATCTTCGAATCTGCCAATGATTTTGCAAAGTATTTTAATGAAAAAATGATTAAAATTTTTTTAGATTAAATTCCAGCACAAAAAGGGCTACGAATTTATCTTTTGAAAAATTCGCCAAATTTTAAAGGAGCCCATTAACCCACTCTGATACCATGTTAAATAGAGACGTAGTCTCCTTATATAGAGAATAATTGAGAATGAAATAGAAACTTTCTAAAAAGCTAACGGGAAAGTTTCTATGTTATGTAAAAACTAAATACTAACTAAGATGACCATTAAAGAAACATTACAATATTCTAATAATTATGAACCAATTTCTTCATATTGTTTGACGCTTTGAGCCTTGTGTTCAACAAGCAATCCAAGGATGAATAACCTTGAGATTGAGGAGATCTGAGGATGAAAACCCTGTGGGTTTCCAGTAAAATTGGGGGACAGAAAGCTGCTGGTTTTTTGGGGTGATTTCACTTAGAAATCACTAATGTGCGTTAGGTTTATAGGCATTCCAAGTGGGCAGATTGCATTTGTGAGTTTGTTTTTGATAGAATTTGTGTTGGACATTTAAATAAGAAATGTTTGTGAGGCCACTTGAATAGGGCCAATGCTGAATTGGTGTTGTATTGGCATTTTTAGTAAAGAACACATCTTGTGGGCCATTTTGTTAGGGCTGATTTATGTGGAGCATTGAATCTTTTTAATTATGTTTCAAACATTGAATATAGTCCTATTAATTATTGTAGCTGCTTCTATAAAAGGGATTTGGATCACTAGTTATTAAATTGTAGGATCATCCCGAATTTTAGATATTATTAGTGTTTATGCAGATGCAGCCTCTATTGTATCATGATTCTTTTGAAGGCCAATTGATAAGCCTATCTAGATATTGTGCAGCGGCATCCTTAAAGAATATTGTGGCATCTGGAGCACTGGAGATTATTCACGATTATTTTAAGTTGTACTTGGTCGATGTATAGTCGCTGTTACAGCCATTTCCGTTAGCTGTAGCAGTTCCTTGTTATTGCTGGTGGTCTATAGTGAGATTGTATGCATCACAACATTAATTTTGATAACATATATTCCACATAGTGATATTGTGTGGTCTATTTTTAATTCCATACGATGTAAAGAATCTATAGTATGGGTTAAGACAATCATTTTGAAATATTCGGTGCGGGCTAACATAAGTAAGTGTGATTGAGATACATAAAAAGATATTGATATTTATCCACTATATGCTTTTACCTTACCTATTTAGGGATTTTGGTAACCAAATGGTGATAGATATTTATTTCAAATTTGGTTAGGGACTTATTGACAGAGTAGATTAGAAAACCAAAATGGAGTAGTGAAATGCTTGATTTATATTTCACCATGATAATGCCAAATATGTAAGGGCGCTAGTTTAGAGTCAATTGAGAAAATGACTAACGAAACTGACATAGACAATTACAATGTAAATACCGTATATAACGGTTACAGATCAGACAATGTAATATGCCTGTTACACCAATATTCCCTCCCTTATTATATTGATCCTGAAAACATCAAATTCACCTTGCCCTAGGGAGCCACCCTTGAGGCTTACATAACCAAACACATTGATTACATAATATGAATACATATTTTGAGAAAATCTTCTTCTGAAGAAATAAATCCCTTAACCAAGTGGGGCAAACTGTTGACCCTCGGAAGGTTGTAGCTTTGAGGAGTGTTAGCAAGCTCTCAGTCTTGAACTCTTGAATCACAATCTTGAATTATTCAACAATGATCCCTAAGAAATGCAACAAATATCTATCATTGTCAAGTGACCGGGTAAGGGTATAATTCCTGGTCATATACTCTGAAGCTCGCTGGACAAACATTCCATATTGAGATCAACACCAAATCCGAAATTTGTCTCCAAAATGAATCTTCACAAGACATGCATTCTTCAAATTTGTTAGCATTAGAAAGAATATCAAAATAGAATACATAAACCAAAAAAGCCAAAAGCGCTTCTCATGGAGAACACCATCTCAAAGTGAGAAGCTGACTTGAGATGATGGAGATTCTCCATCCTTTGATGCTGCTAGCCTCCAATTATGAGTGGAAATTTTTGAAATAGTTTCAGTTCTTTTTCCTGGCTTTTGTGTTCATTATTAATTTTCGCAAAATTAATATAATTTCTTTTTTCAAATTATTCAAGATTGTTAATTTTTTGAAATTTATCTGCTACCCCAGGGATCTTCCAGCAGCTCATTTTTTTCCTGCACACAGTTTTGGGCCCATTAATGGCCACCTAGGGTTTCTGCACTTTTGGCTAGGGTTTTGACCCTTCCGTTTCAATCAAAAAATTATTTTTCTTGCAGATTCTTGGTGGGTTTTTCAAATCCTTAATTGGGTCACATTTGAAAATTTCTGGGTGCCTCAATTTTCGCGCCCCGATTTCTGTGCCAGCGGATTTCAAATCTGACTTCAGATTCTTTCTGGGTTTTTCAAGGTTTCTTCTAGGTCTTTGTTCATTTTTTCTGGGTCTTCCGTCAATCTGCCTCGGAATCTGTGCTTTGGATTCATTCACCACCTTTTCGGATTTTTAATGGCGTCTCTCACCAACATTATGTTGGAAGGCAGTCCAAGATTTAACGACAAGATTTACCACACCCGGAAGCAGGGAGGGTCTCAGCTGGTTTTGATTGATTTTTCACTTAAAAAATTGTGATTGGTTTTGATCGATTTTTCATCTAAAAAATTTTGACTGGTTTTGATCGATTTTTCACCTCAAAAATTGTGTCTGGTTTTTCACCATAAAAATCTGACTAGTGAGTCTCAGCTCTTCTATGCGCAACAAAGTTTTTTATTACGATTTTCTCAAGGTTTTCACTTCTCCTGGCGCCTTTTGAGGATTCACTTGCAGACTTTTGTTTTGAAGTTAGATTGACCATTAAGGGAGAGGGTATTGGAGTTAAATATCTCTTTATTTATGTTTCTCTCTCTTCAGTAGATTTGTTTCTATTCTAATCGTCACTCTTCTTCCATGTTTCCATATTCTCTCTCTGTTCAATATGGAAACTTCCTTTTGTTTGTATTTCTCTCTTTAGAATGTTTCTATTTCTCTCTGTCTCTGTTCGTTATAGAAACATTCTCTTGTACACTTGTATATATAGATCATTCTTGATCTCTGTTTAATAACATATTCATTATTTTACCATAATAGTCCTTATCATCATTATTGCTCTAATCCAACAACTTACTCTTCTCCATAGGTTGCTTTTCTTTTCCACTTACAATTCCCCACAAATTCTTATTCATTAGTTGCATTTGGATTTTCATTCTCCAAATGTGAAAGTTAAAACCAGAATGTTTATCTAATGGGATCTCCATTTTAGAAAAAGACAAACTAAAAAACAACCTTATCCCTTCAAAATATCAATCCTGAACAAAACACCATGAACTCAACTCTATGACTACTTTAAGCATTATAAGCTGACTAATGGTAGCCCATCATTGAATATGTGATAATGCCATAGATGATTGCTTGGACAAGGGTATATAGTTTTAAGTTACTGCTATTTGTAACAAAATTAGAGAATTGGATATCATACCTTGCTTTCTAGCTATGCTTGCAGATTGCAACGTTTCCAACATTTTGACTTGATTCTTTTTGCTTGATCAAATAAGATGCTTTGCCTTGAGTATGTCAGAATCAAGGAAGGGTAGATGATAAAAGAGAAAGCAATTTGGCTGGAATGCTTATTGAAGTGGTCTAAGTTTTACCAGTAAGCAAGCAGAAAATGGATCTTTTACTCCATCAAGCATTTGGATATACTTTAAATCTCAGATCTCTTCCTAGGGCATTTTTTCCAGTGTTGCACATTGCTACAACCATTGCTAATGTGCACTTGAGAAGTTGTTGCAAATTTCTACCGCCATAAACTAAGAAATATACTAAAGCTCTGTGTCGTATAAGCACACCGCCCTACATTCTATTACATTTTTGAATGCCTGAAAAGTCACGTTAGCCCCATGCCTTCATTGTGCTGATCGAATCTAGCTACAAACTCAGAAAATAAACATATACAAATCGAATCTATGCATACTTAGATCTGAAAACCATATGAATTGCACATGGACAAACTGTTTGACATAATGCTCAGTGACTAGAGATGCAAATAATTAGTAGCAAGAAGGTTGGCCTCTTACATTCTCAAGACCACTAAAATATCCATGAAACTCCTCAACTGAAAACCCAAATAATTGCTCCGAAATCGAAAGACAGATAGCTAGTCTATAGTCTATACCTTCTTCATATCCCCAACTACATGCAGAGATGAAAAACGTGCTGAATGATACCAAAGAGCTTATCAAATGAAAGGGGAAATAATTTTTTTGCCCACATCATAGATCCAAACTTCAAATCTGTTGGCTATAAAAGCAGAACAACATGCCGATAACGACAAAATGTTTGAAACAAAACAAAGACAATAAATTTTGTTATAGCAAATTGAAAAATATTGAGAGCATGTTGAACTATAATTATATCCTTCTGAACGCTAGTGTCAGGCAGCAACCATTTGGAAGTTTTCTAAGTTGAGGATTGTTAATGTTTTGGCCTTTACGGCAAAGATCAACGCATTGGACAAAGTGGCAATAATAATAATTAATATATTGGATATATTATTGATATATTTAATTATGATAAAATCGGCTGGATAATAATAATAAATATAAAAGGTTACATTTATTATTGAGGATTGATTTTAATAATGAAATATGGAGCAAATAATATATTATTATTAAGGACCAAGTTGGCCAGTCCTTGAGGGAAAGAGTTATGACTCTTGGAGAGTCATCATTATGTATAAATAAAGAGAGTAGATCTGCTCAAGGAACAGACCGAAAACATAATGTGATAAGTACTTGAGCAGATTTATAATTGCATACATTCATAGTATTTTCTCCTCTTCTTGTGCGATTTATATCAGACCTATTGGGCGAACTTCATCAGCAAATTAGAGGATCAAATTAGAAGGAAAAGAGCAGATCCAAAGTACAATTTGGAGGTAAATTAAAGGGCAGATTATGAGCGAATAAAGGCAGATCTGAGGAACGAATTTGGGACTGCTAAATAGCGAACTAGGGCAGCGAGTTTATGGCGAGCTAGATCAAAGTGTGCAAGAGAGTTTGGAGATCGGTTTAGGGCAGACTTGAAGAAGTAATCTTCACACCATTACCTAGCAATTTTGAAGGACAAAATTGGTACTATCCTTCCATTCTCTTTGTCTACTTTGCATAGTAA
>MU226068.1:7650592-7668969 GCA_018584345.1 Thuja plicata | reverse complement strand
CTTTATTAACTAGATAAAGATATGCCTAACTAGTGTGTTTGTTAAGAGCATCATAATTCCTATTCAATTACCCATACACGCAAATGTTTTAGGATGTTTATGATGAATGCTTGATCAATAGTAATATTATCATATGAATAGTTAAAATTTCCTTGTATTTTAAAGCTTTCCTTTTTTAAGTAGTCATCTCCTACTGTTCGCCAAAAAGATGGGCTTAAAAAGAACTTGTTAGAGGAATGTGTCCCTTGTCATCCTCATCTTGAAAACTTGGGGGAGCATAGTTTTTGGGGTGGGGATGACAAGGGACACATTTCTTGGATGGGTTTTTAAAAGGCTATTGTAGGGGACAGTAGGGGATGACTATAAAAAAGCTAGGTTTCGGGGCCCTTCTCCTGGGTACTTCGTGCGTGTTGCAAAGCAGCATGAGTTTGGGAGTGGCCACAGGAACGCTTTGGCCACACTAAGTCCATGACCAAGGTGCTCCCTAGTGTTATGCCTTGCATACCCGTCCCTACATTTTATAGGCAAAATGTTGGGTCCCCATTTTCACTTTTGCTCTTCCCCTTGTTTTCTTTGTTTTCCCTCCGGCTTTTCTTCCGCGAGGGTCACCCTTCTTTTGGTTTAGCTTTCTTGCGTCTCCGGGACCCGGTCCTGGAGTTTGTTTGTTCTTTCCAGAGCCGGATTCTGGACTCTGGGATTCCTCGCCATGATGTCTTCTTTTGTGAGAAGGTATGGTTGCATGGAATCCGCAGGCCCGGAATCCAGAGGTTTGCTTGTTTCGGAGTTTGCAGAGAGAATGCAACCTATTTTTTACCCTAGGGGTATAAATAGAAGTTACCTGTCATTTTCACATTTACCGCGATCAAACACTTAGAGCATTCAAAGCGAATTAAAGGCGATTAAGGCAATCTAAACAACTTTTGCTCCCTGTGCTTAGTGTTTAATTATCAGTGATTTGCAAAGTGCTTGTTCGTGGTGGTTTGAAGGTGAGCTTGTTGCAGAGCGCTTCCTGTGCTCGTCTTTCCCGCATCTTCCACGTTTCCAGGTAAGCTTTCGGCTTTTCTTTCTTTGGTTTCTGATTTTCTGGTTTTCGCTTGTTCTTGGTTTTTGCTTCCTTTTTGTTTGCTTTCGTTTTTGTCTCTGGTTTTGTTCTTTGTCGCCTCCTGTTGGTGGGTTGGCGCTGCCAGAGGCTTGTCCGCCCTTTGTGCGGTTGTAAGTTAGCTAGTTGAATGTATACTTTGTGCATTATGTAACTTCTTATGTATAGTTTTGTATAGTTGTGTGTATACGTCTCGGCCCTCTGTACTTTTGATGTATATCCCATGTGTATCCTTTTGCGCCTGTGTTGAGCTCACCGTGCCCTTTCGTGTCTTGCTAGTTTTTGCTGAGCTCGCCCTCTCGGCCAAAACCGCCTGGTTCGGACTTGGCACGTCGCTGGTTTGGCCATGGTGGTTTTCTCTTTCCTCCGTCAAGTCAGTCTTAATGACGGGTTGAGTCCCCACGCATGCATTCAAGTCCGGCCCAAGTGGCATCCTTTTTCTCGCGTGTTCGGACAGTTGTCGACATAAATGCCATTACTCCCACTTACTGCATGACCACGTGACACCTCCACGTCAGCCCAATACGACTCATTTTCGGTCATGATAGTAACGGTTAGTTTTCCGGACTCTGGGTCCCAGGTCTCCACTTGGCCTTTGTTTCATTTCTCATACAAGCTAAAATCCCCAGAGTTCCGGAAAGAGCTCACTCTTAAAATTCTTTCATTATATGTGTATCTTTCCGGGGTTTGATGTGAACTAACAATTCTTTCAGGAATAGGTGCGATGCGATGGTAAGATCTCCGAAGCTCGGAATAATATTGTGTTTTATATATATACTGATGGTCGTCTTGTCTTGTAGGTTGTCCGAATATCAAACTCATCAATCATGTCCAAGGCATCTGCATCATCTCCACCAGGGAGTCTAGACCTCCCTACCACTTTGACCAGGGCAGCTGCCAAAACAAAGGCCGAGAAGGCCTTAGAGAAACTCCCACTCACGATGAAGTACCGAAAGGGAGAGGAAATCCTGGGATCGAAGGTTGATTCCAAGCTCCAGTTGATCACCGACACCAGCATTGGAGTGTGGGCCGAAATGCAGGCCCTAGTGAAAATGATGTTCATACAACGAACGACCGGGGATCCATTGGCCATCAACGTGGGCAATTCCGGGATTCTCAAAGCTGCTTGTTTCCCTTGCTGCGTGCAATCCCCGGAGCTTATTCTCACTCTTGTAGGACACTACAATACGGTTGTCCGGACAGTCATGCTTGCCTCCCCAGTCCCAACCGGATACCCAACCCCTATGGTGTCTCTGGACGCCGCAACTTTTCAGGCGGGGTTGGGAATTCCCCAATTTGATGATGCGGCCGTCCTCACCCGGGCTCTGGCCTTAGAAGAATTTCAGAAGTTGGAACACATGGCCCGACAGTATCTCAACAACAAATGGCTCAAGGTGCCAAGGAAGGACTTCAAGAAGATGAAGCTTGAAATCCCCCGGACCGAATTCAAAGAAAGCATACAAATGGGGATTATTGCACTAAGTAGGGTCTTCAGACAACCCCATGCCCGAGAATTCTCGGCATGGATGTATTATTTCCTGCTCGGCATCTCTTCCGGCGAGCAGAACTTTGACTGGGCCACAATTATCGCCAATCATGTGGACTCCCAGCTCCTCCAGGTCACCAAGTCGTCCAAGTTCTACATGACGTCTTATGTTTTGTGGGCTCTGGCACAACAACGCCCCATCACAAATGGGTTATTAACAGAGGGTGTACCTGGGATTGGCCCAGGCCAGAACGCTCCCTGGGTTTATTTTCCACAGATCCAATGGGAGGCTAGTTTCCTCAGCTTTTGTCGGGTGAACGACGCCTTCATCTACTACAACCTCCTCACACCTACTCGAGACGCCGGATACCGGCTCTCCAAGGAGGCAATGGACTTGGTCGGCTCTTATGGCCGCTATTACATTCAATACCATCAACATACATACATCCAGGTGACCGGCTTCTTTGGGAAACCCTACTTATTACCCAAACATTGTGGGAATAAGATAATTCTTTTAGAATATTGCCGACAGATCTTAGAGCTGCACGCCCTCTTCACGGTGAAGAAGGTTACAAACGTTCCATTCCCAATCACTTGTTGGAATTATACATGCAGTTTGGCAGCGGCCAAGGAGGCCGACATTGAGCTCAAGAGTCTTGGGCTGACAAAATTCTATCTGGAGTGGAAGAACTTTAATCCGCTAGGCAAAATCGCCTTAGCACTACCCCGGGTAGCTCCCCCACATGAACATCACATGGAAGATTTTTGGGAAAATTGCCAGGACGACTTCGAGGTCCGGGGCCGACATTTTGTCCGGATGACAATGTGGATGATGAAGAAGCTCAAGCTTTGGAAGTTCGCAGACGACTTCTTAGATACTGGGTCCACAGAGGACCCACAATACAAAGAAAAAGGAGTGGATAAAATGGCCCTTCCTCCAGTGAATTGGGATGCGTGGGAGGGCCCAACAATAGAGGACCTCACTCACGACGTGATCGAGCGCAGTCACGCCTATTTCAAGAAGGCATGCCCTAAGAGTACACGTAAAGTTGGCCCGTTCCTATGAGGTTCAACTTCTGGGGCCGAAACCTCCTCACAAGGTGAGGATAGAGGAAAAAAGAAGACCGGGACTCCTCCCCGGGTCACGTCTGGAGCTCCCATCAATGAACAACTACAACTCAGCATAGTGGCATCCCAACAAATGAGAGAAAAATTGATCACTCGGTTGGCCACTCCAGCCATTATGACTGGACTCGTCCGTCCTCCCACTTCCCCTTCACTTGCAGCATTAATGGTCCGAGCAACAGGGACCGGGGCGGAGGAGGAGATGGCGGCCATGCTGGACGCAAGGCCCCCATTGGTGACAAGGAGGAAGAAGAAGAAAGCTAATCCTCAACCAAAGGTGGAGTCGGAGCTTGGGATGCCCAACATCCCGGAAATACAAATTGTTTCTTTCGACTCCCCGGAGCCAAACAGAGAGCCTGAAGATCCCTTGGAGATTTCCCCTCCACATAATGATTTCGATGATGTATTCGAGACGGACGAGTTTGGAAACTTACAAGGGGATATCGGGGAAGCAACAAAAGAGATTACTGCCCAGGAAGGAGAGATCCCAGAAAAAGAAGCGGCACATGAACAAGAAGCCCGAGTAGAACAGGAAAAAGAGCAAGAACAGGTAAATGTTTGTGATGTCCCAGAGATACAGGTTCAAGAGACAAACACCGCGGAGGGAAGGCAAACACAGAATGAGCCATCGACATCGCTTGAGAAAACCGGACCTATAGGAGCAATCGTGATCTCAGCAGCCATACTCCAGACGACCCCTCCCACCCCGAGGAAAGCGACATTCGGTGAGGTAATTACGGCGGCCCAAACACTGAATATTGGCCGGGTACCTATGCCACCTCCTGAAAATGTTCCAGTGGAGAACGTCCCGGTGGACAATGCCGGAGCAGAACAACAGCAGCAACAAGGTGAGGGGGATAACCCCGGAGATGCAGGCGTTGAACATAACGTTGCTAAAGATACGGACACCAAGACAGATGACACAAACGCCACTAAAGTGGTTAATACAGGTGACACCGAGGACACAAGGAAAGAGTCTGAAGAGGTTCAAGATACTGAGGACACAGTACAAAACCCCGGAGGGGAATTACAGGATCAAACTTTGGCGGCAAGGCAACCCCTACCCCCACAATGGTTGGTGGAGTCTTGGAAAAGGAAGGCCCTAGCACCAGTCAGGACCCATCTCTCTTTGGCAGAGATGATGGCACAGGCACAAGAGGCCCCCAAGGCAAAGAAAGCTCGGACAATCCATACCCCCCGGACTGGGTCGGGTGGAGATACAGTTGCGGTAGTCGCAACACCCTCCCCAGACGCAGATGAGGCGACGACAAAGGCCGAAGATTACGCAATTGCAGAGATATCTCTGGGAAAGAGGGGAAAATAGGGTGAGTTAGACTTGTTGAAAGAAGCGGCGAAAGCGGTGGAGGCCCGCTATGAAAAGGAACCCCAGAAATTCAGGGAAGAGAAAGAAAAGAATGCTAATCTTATGGGATTGTTAACAGAGTTGGCCCAACCCATCAATGCCATTACATCAACGCGCTCAGAAGTATGAAAAGAAAGGCATTGGCGGTCAATGATTGGGTAACTGAGCAGATAGGAAATGTCTGGCATTTCCTAGCAACGACTCTCCCAGACCTATACGCCACCAACAATGTTATGCATCAGGTGAAGACCACCATTACCATTTGGGAGGGAGAGGTCGAGAAGTATGAGACTTGGGTAAGTGAGTTAGGAGAACTCATCAGCATCATAAAAGAAATTGTCTCCGAAGTTGGAATTTTGGGAGAAGAATCCTTTGATTTTGTCCGGACCCAGCACTCCAGACTTGATCTCACATTGGAGGTAACCAAGCAACTGGTAGGGGCCCTGCGGGACAAGGTGCAAGAGATTGATTATTCTTTGAATTTATACAAGGCATTCATTACCAGGGTTTTAGAGGTTGATCCCTTCAGTACTGAGACATGTACTTTGGAGGAGTATGTCATAGGCAAGTTCGATGAGCTGATGGAAGCTCGATTCCTGTCCCCGGAAGGAATCAACAGAGCAGCAATGTCGCGAATATCTTGCATGGTGCTCCGGGGACATGATGCGGCAAAGATGGCCGCAAAATTCAACGCAAAAACTCCGGATCTGGGTGAACAGGTGGAGGCGGCTAAGTATCGCCGGGCAAACCTAAAGGACATCGATGAAGATGGAATTGCTCAGCTCTTGGAAATGTTCAATAATACCAAGGAACAATAGGGTCCTCCGGAGTTTGGAGATTTTCACCGACAACACTTTTTTGTATTCATCATTCTTGGGGCGTAAGTTCCTGGATCCCGGAGTTCCAGGTCCACAGTTTTGTATTCATTCGGCGACCCGCTGCCAGGTTCTCTGGAGCCGAATGGTCATCATCAGGCAGTTAATAAGGATGTCAGATAGTAGGTGACTCTAGCAGGGCACGTCGGCTCAAGACAGGTGGTCTTCCCAAGGCGCTGCTCCAACATAACACTTGGCGCATCGGAGACAGTGAGCCGCTCTTCCATCAATGAGGCATGTAGCCTCGATCCCTGGGGGATCGGATTTCTTCTATTCTTCCTCTGGCTCTCTTCTCAAGGCCAATTCTTCCATATCGCCTTTCTTGTCTCATTCTTCTGACATGTCAAACCGCTGTTCTTCTCGAGGTTATTGTAGCGTGGTGCAGGTAGTACCGGCCACTGAAAATCGTATTTTAATGGTTGAGTGTAAAATAAATTAGGTTAGTTTTAGGGCAAACTTATGTATAAATAATAAGTCCGACCTCATTCCAGGGGTCGGCGAAATTGATGATTTTGCAGTCCATAGCTATAGCATTTTCAGTTTTCATTTCTAGTATTTGCAGAGCTCAATGCTCCTTAGTCTTTAGAAGCTTTCAGTAGATAGATGCTCCCCTGGAGTTGTTGATGTACTCACCAGTGATGCTGGAACACCATTAATGAAGAAAGAAGGATTCTAACAATGCTGTTGTTGGTCTCTCGATCTCTGACTTAATACTTTTCGTGCTGTATGTTTCTTATGTCCCTTGCTCTAAATGTATTAAGTAGATTAATGACCTTTTCCCCTCGCTATTGAATACGTATGAACTGATGGTTGTGCGCGCATTCAATATTTTAGTGTAGCATGTTAGAGCTTGGTTGATGTTTTGAATATATCTGCATGACTATAGATAGATGGATTATTTCTAACCCTGCCCTATCTTTTGAAGTTTATTTGGTTAAGTTAACGAGTGCTTGCAGGAAAACCCACTTACCTAAATCCCCAGAGTAGACGAGTCGAGATAACCAACTATCCCCCTGAACAAAACAGTCACAACGCCCAACTTAGCTCCCGCACCGTCGAGACCCAACTCTCACGTGCTTGAAGGCCCAGAGAATCTCATTTCTCCAAACAACCTTTACAGGCGAAGTTGGCCGGTACCCCGGTACCCGGTGACAACTTACCTCTGTTGGCAGACCCGGTCACAAACCCCTGTCAACACCTAGATGCTTTCAGATTTTATTGTATTTAATGTCTCATTAGATCAAATGACTTAACTATGTCAATGCTTTGTAGTGTTCAGTGATTTCATTCCATCAAGTCACCCTTGAGTTTCAAGGATTTATAATCAATGTAACATGTCAATTTCAGATTGGATCTCTTCATGGAAACACCGTATCAATTTTATGTGGTATTTAGGGGCTAATGTAGGGTTTTATAAATTAAAAATCGTGTTTCTTCCTACATTTTACTTGGAAACTTGCTGAATACTCAGCGGGTTTTCCAACTATGGTTTGGGTATTTTAGAAGGAAAAAAAGCTTCTTAAAGCTATAGAATGTAATTATGTATGTGCTGAAGATTAATGGCTTAATTTGTCTTCTGTTCACTCATCTTTGGCAGTTTAACATAGTCTTACCAAAACTTCAATATCTTTCTCATTTCTTAAAAAACTTAGAAATTCAATTAATACCGTAGTTACAAACTTACAAGAATTGGACTCAACTGAGTCTCTGCAGTAATGTTTGACTGAGATTGAGACTCAAACTCACAAATTGAAAAGCTGTGAAATATAGATATTTTAAAAGGATTTAAAGCTTGTAACAAGCACCCTTCAATAAATCCATTATAAAGACAAAACGAGCTTATCAATTAGTAGCTATTTCAAGTTTTTCAACCACATAGACAACTATACATCAATTTAATAAGCACACGAGTGGATTGAGTTGAAGAAAACAACATTTTTAAATATATAAATATTCTCAAGTGTTTTAAACTTTTAAGTGTACAACACTCATGGTTTATGATAGCCATGGAATCAAAAATAAAAATCACAATATGGAGTCATGAACTATGGTAGATTCTTGTTTCAGACCTAGCATCATTAGCTCTATTTAGAGTCCTATGGTTGTATTTTAGCTAAATATGCAAACTTATGATAGAGATTGATTCAACAGTAAATTTAATTCACTTCAAATTCAATTGGGAAAAATTGAATGAGTAAACAAATGTTCTTTATTCATCGAGCATGGCTCAAAATGATTTTTTTTTTCTAAAGTGGGGTTTGGGGTTATATTTCTTTAATATGACATAATAAATTAGATAAAAATATTATGTAACTATAGTGGCCCTTGCATTTAGTAGAAGAATAGAAGCGTTGCAAATATGATGTGCATAATTTGTTACTATTGTAGAACCAAACAGCTGTTGACTTCTACCCAGTACCAGATTGTTGTCTAGATAAACATAGGATCATAATATTTCCAAGTTTAGAATACAATGAGAATGAGTGTAATCATATGATCCCAACAGCATATTGTTTTGAAAGCATCAAAACATATCAAGCAACTGTACTATCCAACATTCTTGACGTGTCTTGGGGTCACTTATAGATTTTGTAGAAAATCATCATATTTGGCATCAAGTTGGTTATGCTTTTGAATTTTATAAATGCATACTCCTTTTTTTCCCTTCATTCTTCAAGTTAATTGTTGCAAGTGTGAAAAGGATTATGGTGACTGTGAATGGATTATGTGTACGGTGTGTTTGGTTTCATAAGGAGCGTGGGAGGGCTTGTTGGCCCCACACACTTTTAAAATTTTAATTTAAAAAAGGGGAATGCCCAAGACAAGAACCTTATTTCCTTAAGGCTAGGGGATGCCCCTGGTCATGCTTGTGTCCATGGGATCAAGATGTAAAGTTGGGGATTTGGGACCTGCCCCCGTGTATCTCGTAGTTGTTCTGTAGCATAGAATAATTATGGCATTTGCATTGGAAGTACAATTATGGGGATTTAATTTACATCATTTTCTAAATGTACCTGATGATTTTGGTTAAGTGGAATATTTGTTAAATTATAAAAATAAAAGTTGTTTTATGTCAATTTGATGAATGAGGTGCCATTTCGAAATCCACATAGGTGTTTCTATCCATTTACCTTATATATTGCTCAAATTTTGCACTCGTGTCTGCATCTCATGACTAAGCTTTGGAGCAAACCAAACCTTCCCTATACACCTACAGCTGGAGCATGAAATCCACCTTTTAAGATAGTTGTCTTTAGGAAGAGAAAATATAGGTTATTGTTTTAGTAGCACACATCTAAATTAAAAATACAGACATTTGTTATACTGTTATTCGCATCAGTAGCCAGTTTAATTTTATTTTTGCAAAAGTAATCAGCACTTTGGAGTTTTGTTCATTCTTTAAAGAGGAACCACCTTGTGTAAAAGAAATCAGAAAACCTGTTGTACACACCCTAAGATTTTTAAGCCAGAGATTCAGGTTATAGACATGGTCCTTAAGGGAACTGGGAACAACTCATAATTGATACAGGTTTCATTTGCATAGATGAATGAACCCTACAATGACATAGAGTTTGTAAGCAATTTGTTCTTGGAGTCTTTTGACAAAGGGCCTGGAAAGTGCAAAAATTCATTGAATGAGGGACCTGAACTTGATACATTATGTGATTTTGCTAATACACATCCTTTTGTATCTTCCATACAATTTCTTTTAATAAATTATTTATTGTTTACTTTTTTGAATTTTTCTAGGTTGAGTTCAACATTACAGTCTATATAATCTCAATTTTCTTTGCTTATTTATAACTCAGTTTACTTAATTTTTTTGAATAATTTTATATAATCATATTATATTATTCAATTCAAAAGTGACTAATATATGGAATAATTTAGTAATTGATGCAGCCCCAAATTTATTTTTTGTAACTTAGTAACCTTGCTTTCTGGGGAGTACGCTGTATACTGATCTTATCCTCTTTGATATAGGATGCCCTGACTTTTAATTCTAGGATATATTAGATGTATGAATTCATAAATACCGAGAGCACATATGGGGATTTTGTTCTTCTATTGCTTTATCTTATTTCAACATTCTGATATTCTCCTTTTCCTTTGGACATTTAGTATATCATAAACTGATAAAATATATCAGATAATTTCTGTTTTGATTGTGTCCAATATTTGTAGTGTATGTTTAGATTAACAATGACTTTTATTAACTGTATCCACATTTTGGAAATAGGGACTAGTTACACAAGCTCGGAAATGCCTTGATCCAGAGGCAGCACCATTTGCAAGAGGGCCTGGAGCTGAAGGGATTAATGGCTTGCATGAGGGTGCCAGCCTGATTGAAGTGGTCTATTCCTTTTCTAGCTGTCTCATACTAGCTTATAAGAATGATTTCAATGTTTCTCTATGTGGAGAAAATTATTAGATGACATTCTTTTTTTAGTAAGGGTCATTCATTCATTTTAATAGCATATTTATCAATCCACTGCAGTTATTGAGCTTCTGAGGTGATGTTTTGCATTCAGGTGAAAAAAGTAAAGCCACATGTGCTTCTAGGTTTATCTGGAGTTGGCGGTATCTTCAATCAGGAGGTGAATGTCTTTAGCCTGTAGATGAATTACTTGAATCAATTAACTAATCATATGCCAATCTACAAAAGCAGTATATATTAAAACATTTTTTTTTTGTTTCGTAATGTTCAGTATTATTTATGCTAGACATTTGGATATAATAATAGATTGATTTTTTTGATATATGCCATACAATTTCCAATGAAAATGAAGCTTCATAGGAATTCACTCGGTAGTAAAGGTATATTACATGGAATTCTTGCACAGTTTGGATTGATTTTAACTTATTGATCAATCTTTTATCAGAAGAAAGTTTTTTTTGGGCAAATTTTGTTCAACCGTCTAATAAGCTCATTTAGGCTTTCTTTCTAGAACTTTTAACTGTAAACTTGTAACAAAGGGGGCTACTTTCTGTGCATGTTTAACTGCTGCAGTTTATAGTGTTTTCTATTGACTTTTCCATCTTTCTCCATGTTAAATGCTGATAATAAGAAATGAACTCCTTGCAAATGGCCCTTTCTATATATATATATATATATATATCAGTGTTACTCACAGATCTCAGATTTTGTCATGTTTTGCTTTTGTCATTTCTCAGTTTCAAAAGTTGCAAAAGGGCTGTTTTTTTTTGCTGCAGGCGTGCAAAATCATCATCTTTCAAATCCACATATTGCCCTAGCCCTTGCGTAATCTGAAAACCAATTCCAATGGCAGAATCCTCTGTTCAGAAAATTGCACCCCATAACTATCATAGCTGGAAGACCAAGATGACCAGATTGCTTCAGTTGCAAGGTTTATGGCGTGTTTAGATGAAACCCAACCAAACTTGACTTTTCTGTTTGAGATCTCTGGCTTAAAAATCTGATTTCTGGTCTGCCCACGCCCCCCACCACCGCCTTCCTGCCACCAAGTTGCCGCCGGGACGTGGGGATGGCCAGATGTCTCCGGGACGTCTGAGGGCATCCCTCGGCCGTCCCAAGGATGTCTCCAATAATGAGGAGTTTGCCTTGGGGGATGATTAGAGGCCTCCCTTGGCTACAGTTTGACATGATTTTGTACTTGTTTTGATATCTGAATATCATGCTACTCATTGTAATCATCCTTATGATATTTTTGATATAATATATATCAGAATCTTTTATTTGCCGATAATTTGAATTTTTAATAGTAATTGGTAATTCAGTATTCAATGTTCAAGTACGCTGTATTCTGTATTGGGTATGTTGCAATTTTGCTATGCTCAAGTATTTGTTATAATTAGTTATTATATTGTTATACATCATTTTGTAACTAGAATTTCAAGTACTATATGTATAGTATATTATAGGCCCCCCCACCCTTCCCCCCCCTCCTTTCCATCTATCAAATTACTTACAATGAGTATGGTAAAATAGTCGAGTTCACCCCAAATTCAACATAGTAGAGAGCTTATTGCGATTTGTAGTGTGTATAATGCATCATAATTATATGGGTTCTCACATTTTGCTCCCATCAAGCATGTAGTTCCATTGATTGGTTCTAACTCTCATGCAGCGAGAGTGGATCAGAAATCTGAGGAGAAGTTTGGTCATATAAGAAATCTGAGGAGAAATGAAAGACCATGCTCTTTGCATCAACATACCTTCAGTCCAACATGTGGCTTCTTGAATCAGGAGCCTCTTATCATATGACATCATTTGTGGGTATGTTCTATGCATACGAGCCTTGCACTTTACCACACATTTTAATGGGTAATACCGTAATAACACTTATATGATCATTATTGGGAGGGGTTCCATTGAGGTTGATGATGGCACAATCAATGATGTACTTTGTGACCCTTATTTATCATCCAATCTCCTTTCTATCTACCAAATTACTCACAATGGGTAGGGTAAGATAGTCGAGCTCACCCTAAATTCAATGCTTATTAGGGATCTGCATAGGAGAGAGCTTATTGCGGTTTGTAGTGTGTATAATGCATCGCGATTATACAGGTTCTCACATTTTGCTCCCATTGAGCATGTAGTACCATTGATTGGTCCTACTCTCATGTACTTTGTGACCCTTATTTATCATCCAATCTCCTTTCTATCTACCAAAATACTCACAATGGGTAAGGTAAGATAGTTTAGTTCACCCCAAATTCAATGTTTATCAGAGATTTGCATAGTAGAGAGCTTATTGCGGTTTGTAGTATGTATAATGCATCGCGGTTATATAGGTTCTCAGATTTTGCTCCCATTGAGCATGTAGTTCCATTGATTGGTCCTACTCTAATGTTGCCATAGTGGATTACAAGTACGAGGAGAGGTTTGGTTGCTTGAACCTATGTGGTCATCATCCACCATGGTTCTTGAGACTTTTGTTGTACCTCCTCCATTGCCTCATGCTTCTTCAAAGATCAACACAGTTCAAACTTCTGTTGGATCATAGTTCCCTTCCAGTTTTGGCTTTGTGGGATGAGTACTTGCCAGATATTGTAGGGTAATTTGATGCATCACACACTCCATACATTGGGGATATGATTGAGGATATTCCATTCCTTTTTGATGGCAACTTGAGCATTCCTTTTTGATGGCTTCTGAGGTTGTTCATCAGATATCTTCACAGTTGGATTTGCTTCATTGCATCTGTTAATTCAGACATGTGAACAATTGAGTAGTCTTCCATGGCATAGATCTTGAGGCCTCTCCTCCCATCTCCTTTCATGACATTGCTTCTGCCTTGGCCATTGGATTTGTTTCTTCCCAAGGAGAGGAACGTTGTTTTCCACTCTTGGATCTTCATCAACATTCATCCTCTTGCCTTCATCTTTGGCATTGGAGTTTCTCTCTGTTAATGTTTGTAGCTTCAGTTGTATGATCATTTAGAATACATATACTATCTATTGATTAATAATAAATATATTATATATGTTATATTATTATTAATCATATGAAATTTAATATTCAATATTAATCTATTATATTATTCTAAATTAATAATTGATTGATGAAACATTATAGGATTGATTAAATTATAATTAATGGGAAGAGGCATGTCCTTAAAGGACATGCCTCTCTAAAGGCATATATACATAATCAATTGTCATTATATTAATCTCAATAATAATGAATAGACATGTCCCATGAAGGGACATGTCTCTCCTAGCCTCATTCCCAATACAAATGAAAGAGAGATTGTTGCATTTGGAAAATACGTTCAACATAGAGTGCTATTACATTTGCAGCTATCCTAAAACTTAACATGGTATCGGAGCGAGACTGCAAATGTAAGAGAGTAGTTTATTGATGGTGAATGTGTGATTGTATAAGAAAATACAGTCTCAGTAAAAGGACCATATCTCACAAATACACCGTTGGATTTTGCTAAATGTTGGATATGTTGGTGATAAACAAATTGCGAAGAATATCACTGGAGCGATTAGAGAGAAAGTGTGGTGTTCAAAAGTTATGACCAACTGTGTACGGGTCTGTGAAATTCCTGAAAGCGGCTTTCACATTAAAGAGATTAATTTGTTATCATCGTGGTCAAGCATTAACAAAGCACATATTCAAGGAAGGGTGTGTCTTTCTAGAAAGAAAGTATTAATTATTGAGTGTCACCTCTCTTGGAGCAATCAAGTCATTTCACAAGAAGAACGATATAAGAGTGGGAATTGTACATTGTGGGGGAATAATAACCAATGTTACATTTCCATTTGAACCATCCTTAGTGGGGAGATAATTCAAAGGGGAGATGTCTCTCAAATAATATGAGGTGTGTTATGATTTGATGTATATGGACCTTGGTCCTTCATTGAAGCAACTTGTGTCAAGGATGTTGATGTGTAGATAAGTATTTATTATCCTTGAATATTACATTTATCTACTCATTGTAGTCTCTCTCATTTATATTTCTATACGTACTATAAGAGCTATTTGTCTTGATTTTTTTTTGAGGATGCTCTTGCAAGAAAAGGAGAATTGACGTCAGATTCAGAAGGAGTTTGATGGTCCATCAGAAGCATCATTGATGAGGAGATCAGATGATTGATATTCAGAGGGAGTTCGAAAGTCCATATGTGACTATATGATTTTAATGGGCCTACCTCCTGTGTACATCATAAGAAAGTGGTGACTTCCAAATGATTATCACTTGTATTTGCAGAAGTTATTGGAAGGTTACGATCTTACAATAACTTAAATCATGATATACATTATTTATGATGTTGAAACAGATCATGATGGATTAAATCAACAACTAAGTGTTAGATGTCATTAAATTGATGGTCTATGAGTTGTTTGTATAGATATATCTTGTAAAGCAACAACTAAGTGGTAGATGTCATTAAATTGACGGTCTACGAGTTGTTTGTATAGATATATGATAGGTATTTGGTGAATATCATGTGTTGATATTCTACAGGCCAGTACCTTATTGAGTACTTGGTGAATATCATATGTTGATGTTCTGATAGACCAATACTAGGAGTATTTGGTGAATGTCATGTGTTGACATTCTAATAGGCCAATACCCAAGATATCAAATTGATGGATTTTATCTTCTCTAGCTAAGAGAGAGTGTTGATGTTTTGTGTAGCTATGGTGAGGGTCATAGGTGTTGACATGGGAGACAACTACACAATGTTTGATCATCCTCCCTAGCTAAGAGGGAGTGTTAATGTTTGTAGCTTCAGTCGTATGATCATTTAGAATACATATACTATATGTTGATTAATAATAATATATTATATATGTTATATTATTATTAATCATATGAAATTTAATATTCAATATTAATCTATTATATTATTCTAAATTAATAATTGATTGATGAAACATTATAATATTGATTAAATTATAATTAATGGGAAGAGGCATGTCCTTTAAGGACATGCCTTTCTAAAGGCATATATACATAATCAATTGTCATTATATTAATCTCAATAATAATGAATAGACATGTCACATGAAGGGACATGTCTCTCCTAGCCTCATTCCCAATATAAATGAAAGAAAGATTGTTGCATTTGGAAAATGCATACAACATAGAGTGCTATTACATTTGTAGCTATCCTAAAACTTAGCACTCTCTTATGGGGAGGGAGGAATACACTGTCTCTTCCTTTTTCTTCTGCGGTGGGGATATTGATTGTACTTATGTGATTGTTTCAACCCTTTGGGGGACATTTGGAGTCCTTCATGCTTAGTCACATGTACCTTTTCATTTCTTTTTCTCTCTTTTGGAGAGATTTTTTTCCTGACTGGGTTTTTCTCCTTTTGTTCATTTGTCGAGTTTGCATTGGTTTGTACGTGGGTACGTAATCAAGCCTTTGTTGTCAGGAATTCATGCTTTCATCTTTGCATTCATCAATAGCTCTTTATCTTGTCCCTAAGTTAATCTGAAAGGGGGGTGTTGGAATTATTAGGACATTATCTAATTAATTCTATAATTAGGTCCTTATTACTTCATTCACTTAAGCAAAATCTAGGTGTTTTTTCCTGTTATTAGATTAGGTAATAATAGCTTATGTTGTCTCATTCATTATGATTGTGACACTTGGTTGAAGGTATCACCACGAAAATATAATGTTGATCAAACTATGGGATGGGTTGCATCTAGGGTATATTCATCCTTTCACAAGGATTCATTCATTCTTTGTAACAATAATCTTTTGTGCATCAATATACAAATCTTAGGTTGTTGAACAAGTTATCTTTGCTTGATCTTTATTTGTGACAGGTGTCGTGCTTGTAGATGTCCAATGTCCCTTTTTGTGAATGCCCTAGTTTTTGCCCTAAAATTTGAAATTCCAAGCCAAGCAAGTAATGAAATAGAATTAGAGATATCTATCAATTAAATTGTTGAACAAGATAGATACTAGTTGAGATCCTGTAATCATGTCAGGCAATCATTAAAAAATACAATAATATCAATTATTACTACTAGGGTTATAAAACATATATTCATAAGCATCTTAATCATGTAATATATAAAATTTATTATTTAGGTTGAATCATGACGACTTAGATAAGGGAACACGATAGGGTGCCCAAAGCGACTCTCTACTCGAGGCCCAAGGGCGGATATACCACCCCTCTTGGCCTCATGTGGCCTTCCACCATCCATGCATCATGAGGTAGTTTTCCTAGTGAGGACACTTGTATTGCCTTTCCCTACCTGTGACACCTTATTCACTATCTGTGATTGGGATCCCATTGAATCCATTCCCATAATCAACCATTGTTGAGGTTCGTGGGGAAGTTACAATAGGGTGTTCGAAGTGTCCTTCCCTTCTAAGCCCAAGCGTGGGGCACTCCTTGCACCCTTTGACTTCATGGGACTATCCATCACAACCATGAGGTGGTATGCTTAGAAGAGGACCTCATAACAGTTTCTCCCTCCTTGTGATCCTTTCCTAACCTCACAGTTGGTTGTAGCAAATTGATAGACAGATTAAAAATCTAGTCATTCCACATAATTGCCAATATCAAATTACTAAGGCATATTAATCAAATACATTATAATTTATTACACATATATCATAGCCCATATATCAAACAAGACATAACAAATACATATTTATGCATACCACAAGTAAACAGTAATGCTACAGCCTGCAATAAACAATGATTTACTGATCTGATTGCTTATATATATATATATATATATATGCTAGGGGTCGATCTGCTCTTATAGGTGCTGCTGCCTGATCGATCTATTCTCCTTTGCTCTAAATAGGATGATATTCCATTTATGCCTCTTCCAAGCGAAGTGATTATCTTAGGGACACCGCTCTTCATAAACTTAATTCTAAATAAGAAAATTGCATCCCTTAGATATCTTGCTGCTGCTGCTGCTGCTGTCGTCTTGTTAACTCACTGCTTTAGGGTTTATCTCTGCTTATGTCTGCTGTTTTTTTCCCTCATATTTTTTCGACTCCTTCCTTGATATACCCTTTCATGCCTCTTAAAGAGGCAGGTGTCTCTTGAAGAGGTTGGCCTCCCTCAAACAGATTAAATTAAATTTAAGTTCCTTTGGCAGGTCGGCCTTCTTTAAATAAATTATTACCATATACATTTCTTCCAATCTAGTCGTCCCTCTTCATTTATTTGCGACTTCTAGGCTTCGATTTAGTCTATGAGGGTTGCGATTTAGGTGGGGGCATGACAGTCTGCCCTTCCGAGATCACTTGACCTCAAGAAATGACCGTTTTAACTAAATCCTTTTCAATCTGAGGATCCCTAAACTTTGGAGATTTGTAGTCTTTAGATCCTATTGGCAATGTTTGCATAATATCATAGATATTTTTGAACATTAAAGCAAGAACTTGTATATTAAGGTGAGGATTATAAGCATGACACACATCTATGATCTTAATTGTGAAATGCTCATGCTAACTATACATCATAAAATTAGTTCACTAAATCTCATTGTTTGTAACATGTTAGGCAATCATTAAAAGATACAATAATATCAATTGTTACTATTAGGGTTAGAGAACATATTCATATTCATCTTAATCATGTAATATCTATAATTTATCATTTATGTTCAATCATAATGACTTGGATAAAGGAATATAATAGGGTGCCCGAAGCGACTTTCTACCTTAGGCCCTAGAGGGGATATTTCATCCCTAGTGGCATCATGATGCCTTCCGCCATTGATCCTTCATGAGCTGGTGTGCCTAGTGAGGACACTTTATCTGCTTTCCCTACCCTTGCCACCTTATTCACCATCTATGATTGAGATCCCATTTGTTAAGTTTTAGGATAGCTGCAAATGTAATAGCACTCTATTTTGTATGTGTTTTCCAAATGCAACAATCTCTCTTTCATTTATATTAGGAATGAGGCTAGGAGAGACATGTCCCTTCATTATTATT
>MU226068.1:7620047-7641617 GCA_018584345.1 Thuja plicata | reverse complement strand
CTCCACTTCTCATTTAGTTCTCTGGTAGATGATTGGGTGGTACACAGGTGGGAGTTGGCTCCAGATTTCTACTATCCATGGTGCGGTAGTGCACTTCCATCTTCAGAGGATAGAGTTATTGACTGCAAAGACTTGACCCAATAGTTTGGGTGGGATTGTTTGTGGGACCAACAAACAATCCATCATCATGTCGTTCACTTTACGACAGAGGTTATCACCTCTATGTCACAGAGACTTCATCCAGAGCCATGGTTATAGGATGGGGTGGGAATTAGCAGGCATGATGCTGTGGACGGTAATCACAGTGGTGGGAGTTTCATGGTGAGCGCAGGGAGATTTTGTTGTTGATGACGCTTTCCACTATCAGTATCTTCTCATGACAGATGGATGTAGGTTCAGATTGTGTTCGGATCCAGGTGTTGTCTCGTTTGACGCTTTGTTTCACAGGGATTCCAGTACGATATCACCTTGGTTGTGGGAGCACTCCCATCCAGTGTGGGATCCTGGTATCATCCTATGCAGTGCATTTGATTGGAGGATCCTTGATGAGTTGCTTCATTCCACACACCTAGGATTTTATATCATAGTAGTGCAGCAGTTGGGTGAAGCCATGCATCCCAGTGTGATACATGATTCAAAGATCAACTTTCAACATACATATGCTTACGCATGGATGAGTGACATAATTAGTGCATTCACCTTGATTCTGAGACGACTATGTGGCGTGCATGACAGGGTAGTGATAGCATTGTTGATGGGTGACTTCATGTTGCTTGATTCCAGTTGGGTCGATGGTTACCCTAGTCAGTATGATCCAGTCTTCCCTGAGATGGCAATAGATACCCCAGCACTTCAGGAGTATGAGATTGTAGAGAGATTTGTCTGTGGGGTGGAGAGTATCCTTCTTGGATTGGCACTATTGGGACCACTTGATTGATACTGTGTTTGATGCTGGTCTATGTTATGTTAGCAAGTTTAGATGGCTGTTGGTATGGATTGTGTGGCAGGAGGGGTTCCATTCTCATAGTGTTGGGATGATTCACATGTGTGGATCAGCCACACTAGAGGTCTCTATGACAGGGGTTGAGGGTATGCTTGAGTCATCTTTGATGGTATCACATCTCTCTTTGGGTCTGGTAGCTATACCCCTACTGATTGGAAACTACATATGCCTTGACTCCAGCTGGGTTAATGGTTGCATTGGCTAGGTCCACTTAGCATTTCTAGAGTCTGCATTGCCTGTTACAGTGTTTCAGCCGAATGAGCGGTCAATTTTATTTTCTACGCAGAGGCAGATTATGGGGTGACTTTCATGGATTGGTACACATTTGATTCTGGGTTGGTTACTAATCCGAGTTATGACAGAGGAGTTGAATGGTCAATTGTGTGGACTCCTGGTCACGAGGGCAGTCAGGGTTGGATACTCAACAATGATGACGTGATCTACTTCACCTCTATCCTGTTCAGTTTGAACTATGCCTTGATGTGGGATCTAGGGAGTGGTTTTGTGATGGCACTTGCACCTCAGGGGGGTGATGAGTTGTTTCTGACATTAGGGATACATCATATTTATATAGAGTGGAGCAACAGATGTAGTCAAAGTACTACATACGGTATAAACGGTATGTCTAGGATGGTGGTGATATAGTGTTGTATTGCTTGTGGACAAGCAATCTCTGGGAAGGGAGGATTGTCATGTCCCCTTTCTAGAGTGGACATCAGAGACGAAGGAGTTGGCCTATCATTGGAGTCTCGTAGGCTAGCAGATATGGATAGGGACTCATTCGGTGCATACACTGATCAGATTTTGGCTTTACAGGCAGTTTGGAGCTAATTTGAAGCAGTTCCTAGATTTTAGGGGACATCCCTAAATTTTAGGTCGTGACAATTGCCAGTTGTGAGGTTATTCATGACACTTTAGTTGGTGTCAGTTTCAGTGCGATAGGATTGGTTTTCTATCTTCTAGGAGCATCCCTAGATTTTAGGGAAGGGACTGCCAGTTGACCCATCTCGTCCGGTATCGGTCACAGACAGGTGACATGGTGAGTTTCATATTTATTTGGTGGATTTGTGCTTTCAGAAGCTTAAGGGGAAATAATTTAATATATACTAAGTTGGTAATCAAATAATTTATAATAAGACTATTTATATAGCCATTTCGGAGTAATAAGGGGATAACTGATGGATTTGGGCACATATACCTATGTATGGGGCTCGTTGGAAAGGTCTCAAATTATTATAAACTATTTTCACTATCCGGAGGTTATTTGGCGCCATGAGTTATGACATTTTGATAAAGTAATGCTTTTCCTTGAGTTTGGACGACTTTAATTGGGAAAATGTTATTTTATTTAAAGTGCAAAGTGTAAATTCCCTTTAGGGTTCGATTTCTCATTATCTTTTGAACATTACACATTGTGAATTTGGCAATTGCTTTGGTAGAGCGATTTGGAGGTCCGGGATGCAAACCTTAGGACTGGAATTGCTGGGACGTCGCCCTCAACAAGGATTGGTATTGGATTTGTTCATCATGCACATTGATTGTCAGAGGAAAGGGGCGTTTGTTTTCATTGCATACATATCCTTTTGAGAAGAGAAGTTTCAGCAAGGCGGCCAACCTGTTTCAGATTGGGCGTTTCCTTTGAGGCAGCCCCCTGGAGGTTATTTGAGGCGTTTTCCTCTTGCATTGGACGCCATTGATTGCAGATTTGTATTGTAAGTTCTATGACTGCATTTTCATTAGCATATTGATCCACGCCAAACATTTTCCTTCAGCTGGCGTTAATACTTATTATAGACCGCTTGCATTTGGATCAATTCATAAATAAAAATCAGATTGCTGTAACTGTACGGGTATGTACTGTTTAGACTCAAAGTATTGTTAAATTCTTAGTATATTCCTTATCATTTTCAGCTGGAATTAGTTTGTCATTATTTATGCAATTATTTGTATCACCCAAAAATCCAAAAAAAAATGAATACATGAGAAAAGACACAAAAATTCAGAATTACTTGAATTCATCTCAGTGGACAATCACGCTGGTCAAAGTTTAAAAATTGAAAACAAAACAGTTATTTGCATTAAGATTGGTTTGGAATCTTTCAAATGGGCAATCATTTGTGATTGCGAAGTGTGTGGTAGAAAGAGCAAAGAGAGATGTATGCATTTTGCAACTGAGGCATAAATTGTACTAAATTGGAACTGTATTGGCATAGGAGACGCTGTAAGTCAGCTCAGTTGTATTGGACAATTTGTCAACCCTTTGTAACTATTATCAGTGATTGATCAGTGAGTTCGACTGAGGTTCAGATCGTTGTATTGTGAGCAGCTCTAGGCAGTGGGCCTGTGGATGCAAGTGCATTCTTCTTTGTTCTTATTTGCTCTTAACCGAGCAGTACTTTTAGCAGAGTACATCTATCTCATGGGTTGACTCCCACCGGGGTTTTCCCTTAACTGGGTTTCCTCGTGAACAAATCAGGTGTTGTGAGTTGTGTACTGTGGATCTTGCATTATTGTTTATCTTTTACATTTATAAGTGATTCAATTGTTAATGTTTTAAGTTTTTTGAGTACAATTGATTCACCCCCCCTCTCAGTTGTACAGGGACAAGTAGGGAGAGGAAAAACGACAGCCCATACATTGAAGGGGCAATTTCAATATACAGCCAGCAGATACAATTAGCAGGAACACCAGACGGAGAATTGGAAAATGGTCAGGGATTCGACTAAGTGTATTTGCACCTCTGAATACGGACGATTAGAAAGTATTCTGACAATGTTATCTGAGTGCTTAAGCGATGGTATTTGTGGACTATTAGCATATTGAAAATATGGTGAATATGGAAGACAGTGCAGATTTGTGTCTTCCGTGTCAGAATCGGAGAAATGATGTAAATCAGATAAATAAGAGCAGCCACTGCAAATGATGAGAAGGGGAGTTTATACATCAACCATTATTCAATCCGTTCTGCAGCTTAAATGGAAGCAAACAATGGCCAAAGAGTGGTAGCGATTAAGAACATCATTATTTTTGATTGCATACATACAGATTTGTTAGTAATACATATGAAGATAGCAATATGCTTAGAAATCGAAACAAATGATTGTGTGCGATTATTAACGATATTAGCAGCAATTACATAACCGAAGGCAATAACTACAGCGATCATAAAATATTGAAGACAAGGTGACGGTGCTTTCAAAGGACGATGAAAGTAATAATTTATAGATGAAGCAGTCGAGATAAAGAGAACAGCCAAGATCTGTGTATGGCTGGAAGGTTTAAGTCTACAAATATGAGAACTCAATTCTGAGCCATTATTTTTGTACAGTAGTATAAGATGGTTTATTTCTGTTGTTGTATCATCAATAATTTATAAGCTGGGAACCATTGAGTTGAATCATATTCGGAAGAAGGGCGTTGCAGTAGATACTAATGCACTGTTTCAGTTCAAATTCTAAGTCAGTTTTCATTCAAACTATTTGACTAAATAGCTCAGAGAAAAGGGGACAATTGTGCAGAATTTATCAGGGAACATTACAGTGGAATCAAAGCATTTGCAATTTGGTAGTTATATTTCATAGTCCCAACTGGGGACATTACATTCTCCCTCCTTGTACTACTTTCCTAACCTCATGGTTAGTTGCAGCAAATTGACAAACAGATTAGAAATCTAGTCATTCCATATAATTGCCAATATCAATTTATTAAGGAATATTCAATAAATACATTATTACACATATATTATAGCCCATATATCAAACAATACATAACAAGTACATATTTATGCATACCACAATTAAACAGTAATGCTACAGCCTTCAATAAACAATGATTTACTGATCTGATTGCTTATATATATATGCTAGGGGTTGATCTGCTCTTATAGGTGCTGCTACCTTATGGATATATTGTCCTTTGCTCTAAATAAGGATGATATTCTGTTTTTAAAAGACACGCCTCTTCCAAGAGAAGTGATTATGTTAGGGACGCCACTCTTCATAAACTTAATTCTAAATAAGCAAATTACATCCCTTATATATATTGCTGCTGCTGCTGTTGTCTTGTTAACTCACTGCTTTACAGTTTATCTCGAAGAGATGTGTCTGTGTCTCTTCAAGAGGTTGGCCCCCTCAAACAGATTTAAATTAATTTAATGTCTCTTTGGCAGGTTGGCCCTCTTTATATAAATTATTATCATTTTAATTTCTTCCAATATAGTGAACCCTCTTCATTTATTTGTTAGTTCCAGGGCTTAATTCCTATTTAAGGCTGCGATTTAGTTTGTGAGGGCTGCGATTTAGGTGGGGGCATGACAAGATGATTCAATAACTCCAACAAGAGACCAGATTTCTTCTTGAAATGCAATTTGTATTGATTTGGTAACATTAAAGTGGATACGGTCTCGAGGATATACAAATGCTATCATTTTCTTTCAAGTTTTAACCTTACAGAAGGCTTGAGATTTTAACTCTGCGTTTTAGTGTGTTGATCGAAAATACTCATCCATGCAATGTTCTTAATATCATTTTAGCATTAGACCAAATGAAATGGAAACCTCAATTGTTGCCTAAGAAATTGCATAATCAAATAGATTTTCACGTTGTGAAGTTCTGCATGTTTTATTTTGTTTGAAAAGTATCAAAAATTATGTTGGTGTACACAAGTTAGGAACTTGTCAAACCTTTGATTCAACACTAGGGAATATCGCTTCTATTTAACTGGCCTTGGAAAAGCAGGAATAAGAATAAGGCAATGGACACAAACACAAAGTCTTTCCAAGGATTACATGATGTTTGGCACAATTAGCTGTGAACCAAAGCAATAGATTAACATTATTCGCAAGTCTTTCCAAGGATTACATGATGTTTGACACAATTAGCTGTGAACCAAAGCAATAGATTAACATTATTCGCATCAAGATAAGGGATAATCCTTCTGAATTGAACTTTTGTGCTCTTGTTTTGGTGATAACACCTAATTCCATTTCTAACATTAGATGGTTTTTTAAGTTGCATCAATTATCTTTTAAAATAAGAAATTTGATTTTTATAGCTTGTGTTATAGTACTAACTTCCAAGAATTAACATTCCTTTGCTGTATAAATTTGACCCCAGTGAAATAATCGTTTCAGCTATATTTGAAATCAAAATTGATGATTTTTCTATTTTGGACTTTGTGTACAGGTCCTGGAGGCAATGAAAGAATCTGATGCTCAAAAGCCTGCAATATTTGCTATGTCAAATCCAACAAAAAATGGTGACGTTTCCTTCCATAGGCATAAACGTCAAAATTTTGTTGTGTCCGCAAAAGAGGCTTATTGAGAAGAGGCTATTATTTATTAATCTTTGTTCTGTTTAATTTTATTATCTTATTTGTGCATATTTTTGGTGTAGAACAGCTGAATGCACAGCAGCTGAAGCATTCAAGTATGCTGGCGAGAACATAGTTTTCGCAAGCGGCAGCCCTTTCCAGAATGTTGATCTAGGTTTGCCCAGACTCCTTTACTTGATCTAGTGTCTAGTTTAATTTTTATGCTGGTTTTTACAGGGTGTCATTTGTGCAGGAAATGGAAAAATAGGTCATGCAAACCAAGCAAATAATATGTACCTTTTCCCTGGGTAAATGGATTTTAATTCATTTGCATATAGTTTAAAGATGATTTTCCACTTAAAAACAAACCCTTCAACATTTAATCATGAAAAGTAAGGATTGTTTGTATCATGCTAAATGACAACTTTTTGTAGAATTGGACTTGGAACACTTCTTTGTGGTGCTCATCTTATTTCAGATGGCATGCTACAAGCTGCGGCTGAATGGTAAGTCTGCATGGAATGAAGTGTTACATTTTTAATTCTGTGTACTATGGCTATGGCTTTCTTCTTTGGCTGATATGTTGAATTAATTCTTTGAGCAGAATATTAAGATATTGATGAGTGAAAATGTTCATAAGCTATGTCGAAGTTGAAAATCGTATATTTTGAAATAAAATTGTTCTGCAGCTTAAGAAGCAGAATTTTAACATAAGGTTCTGTCGTACAGATCATAATTATTTGTAATTGCATAGCCAGCTCTGCTATATTCCTGGATGGGGATGTTTCAGGGATGCAGCGACTTGGTAGAGACACCCCCTTCCATACCTCTACCTCCACTGCCAACCCAGGGAAGGCTTGGCGATGCTGGGATGACCCAAGACATCTTAGGGATTCCCAGGAGTCCTTCAACCGTCCCAAGGATTTCGAGGCATCCTTGTGAAAGGAAAATGAAAAAGTCAATATTTAAAAAAAACAAAAAAAATCTTTTCTAGACGTGTGCCACTAGCCTTAAGTCTAATGTTCTATTGGGTCCACCAAACCTTAAGCACTCAAAAAAAGTTTAGCATCTAAGCCTCACTCCAACTCACTCGCAAATTTTAGAAATAATAAGGGTTGTCCTCAAGACACGTCCCCTTGCCTTGAGACTCTATGGAACATAGCTATATTGTTAAAATGAGTGAATAAATAGTGTTGGTATATAACAGAGTATAACAGAGAATCTGCTTGCTTGCTTTCATCAGGCAACTACAGAAAGTTATGCTTTATGCTTTACAATTGTGAGAAATATATTTTTGAGGCATTGCTCATACAAAAAGCTTTGCCATTCTGGGAGCAGGCTGTAGGGTACAAATCCTCAAGTTGATCTCTTAGCATGTACCTTCTCTACTGCATCACATAAGGTTTCAGTGTTGTGCTTTGTGGGCCATCTATAGCTTGTCATTAGGATTTATATAATACCCTTAAGTTAACAAGCTATTTGATATACTAACATATCTTTGTCATGGCGTATCACTTCCCACTAAGAATGGAATTTTGATAACAGATGGATGCTATGTCACGTTAATGTTTTTTTGTTGCAACTTTACAAGTAGATGCCTTGTTTTACAAACAAGATAATGGAGATTGGTTAACTTTTAAGAAAGACAACACTATTTTATACAACATATCGCTAGACATGTTTAGAGATGGAGATAAGAAGCTGGTGTAAGTTATTAGTACACAAATTACCTGTCCTTGACTAATAGGAGAAAATGATTATTAAATTTGTGTCGTGGCTTTTTTGACTTTATTAAATTCTATCAATAGTGAAAGACTAATCCTATGTCCCCATGTAAAATTTCAATCATTGTGACGTAGCCATCAACAAAATAAATTCATTGTACTGTAGACATCAACAAATCAAAAAATTCCGTCTTTAACAGATGCTATGTTTCGTGAGGTTGCAGCGTCATTTATAACAGAAAAAGCCTATAAAATAAAGGTTAAAGACGCCATTTGATTTTCTTTTAATAATACTGAAGTTGCCCTTTTTCCGTACGAATTATCAGCCGAATTTCACGAATTTCATTCAGCTTTCATAAGTTCGCCGAATTTCAAACTTCAAGCCAAAAATTCGGCGAACACTATGACATAGGTGAAAGATGATATGGCTATTTCAGACATTCAATGGAGCATGTCTGCAAATGCTTAATGCAACCCAACAATTCATATGTTAATTTTGAAGTAGCTTTCTAGTGACTTTGCATGTTCACCATATCATATGGATACAAGATGATTTATTTTCTTCAGGATCTTCTAGTGTCTTACCTAGTGTCATAATTAATGGTTAGTGAATAGTAGTCGAAGAAACCAGTAAATAAAAAAGACAGAAGATACTAATGACGTCTCTCAATTAGCAATCCTATCATGGCTAAGTCTCACACCGATAGTGAAAGAGCAATAAAATGCAGAAAAATCTTTAATTGTTAGGTCTGTTTGGGTACTGGAATACCATATCCTGGATATGGTCAATTCAGGAAGATGCTTATTCTCAAAATGAAATCCGGAATATGGACTGACTCGTTTGGTTCACCCAAAAGATGAATGAGAAGATGCCTAAAGAATTTTAATTCTTTATTTTTTAATTTGTTTGAATATGGTGTGTATATATGTGTGTATATATACACACATGCACACATGTATATATATACATACATACATGTGTGTGTATATACACTCATGTGTATATATACACACATGTATACACATATACACATACACACGTGTGTATACACATACACACACATTTGTGTACATATACACATACACACGTGTGTTTATACATACATACATGTGTGTATATACACGTGTTTATACACACATACAAGTGTGTATCCATGTATACACATATACACATGTATATATATACACATACACACGTGTGTATACACATATACACACATTTATGTATATATACACACGTGTGTATATATACACATATACACACCATACATATACATATACACATAAGTGCGTATCCATGTATACACATTTACACACATGTGTATATACACACACACATTTGTGTATATACACACACATATACACATGTGTATACACACATATACACACACTGTATGTGTGTATATATATAGACATATACACACGTGTGTATATACACATACACACACCATACATGTGTGTATATATACACATATACACACATGTATGTATATATATACACAGGTGTATATACACACATGTATATATACACACGTGTATATACACACACATGCGTATATACACACATGTATATATATACATCGTTATAGCAATATAATATACATCTTATAGTCACGGATCCCACGAAATATTAAATTTGCTTTTGTAAAAATTGGAATTGGAATTTGAAATTTCAATTCCACCTATTTAGGTGGAAGATGATATTCCCATTTTGGGGGCAAAATGAGAATTTTGGAATTCCAATTCCATTTTTTTCTAAGAACCCAAACATGAAATTCGGCATTATCCAGAATTAGATAATGCCAATTCCTGTCATATTCCAGGAAACAAACGGGCTTAAGGATTATAAGATGGATGGAGGCAGAAGACAACCATTTAATGAGAATTGGTATAGGGTGCCAAAGGGGTACACGGTTATTTGGAGAAATGAGGATTAATGCTCTCTAAAATGTTGAGATTTGAATTATAGAGTTATTTGTTTTATCTTTTGACAGCAGTCCATTTATATATAAAGTTATATAAGGTGATCAAGGGGTACAAGACTATACAGTCCTGCATGCAACTGATAATCTTTTATATTACTGTAACTTTCAACCTATTTGAGCTAACTAAATATTTCAAATGTAAGTCTTAATAGTGTATCCAGAGATCCTAAAATAACAAAATTAAACAGCTAGATATAACAATTCCAAAAACATGCTACTATTCCAAGTTGAATTTTATCCTTGCACTGCTTTGTTACAACATATACGATGACAAGGAAACTGGTGAACCAATCCAGCTGTCCTTCCAATACAGCCTGTTGGATTCTTCTCTTCTCTGATGTTGTTCCACAATCTACTCTTCACTGCAATGTGACAGGATTTGGCGGGTTCAAAGCACAAGTTATCAACATTGAAAACTTTTGTGATTAAAACCTTAACAACAAGGTATCGATTGCACTTATTTATTGAAAAGTATATTTTTATTTATCTAATTTAGTAAAATTAATTGTAGACAAATAATTTTGATATTGAACTTGAAGTATATGATGCTATGAACTTGAAGTATATGATGCTATGATTACAAGTTTATGGTGTTTTTGTTGTTTATATGATACTATGTGACATTCTAATTCTAATTCTTTCTTGTAGGTTATATATACTAAGTTACTGGATTCGTCTAAAAAATCCGAAATTCGAAATTCGGTTCGGTTCAAATTCGGATTCAATTCGAATTCATCTCAAATTCTATATTTGATTGTGTAATTCGTTCCAAATTCGTCATTACGGACCCTGGACGAATTTGTAGGCATTTAAAACAAATTTGCAAAACAGCAGGGGGACCCGGAATGAATTTCAACGCTCTTTGATGAATTTAGGTCGAATTTGCGGGATTTTTGACTTTCGATGCTTTTTTTTATTGGTTTTTAATTTATTTGTTTCGCTTTACACCCTGAAGCGTCGCGTTTTTTTTTGGTATGCAGCGTTTTAGACTTTTGGTGAAATGTTTTTGTATGCAGCGACGTTTTTGTATGCAGCTGCGTTTTTGTATGGGAAGACGTCTTTTCCTCACTGGAGCAGACTGTGGGTGGACGGAATGCTACGTTTTTGCATTTGGGTGGATTGTGATTCATGAATGCTACGTTTTTAGGCTTCGAACTGTGGGTGGACTGTGAAACTGAATGCATAGTAATGTATGAACTTATTTGCTGCTGCATATATATATATATATATATTTATTAAAAAAAAAACTTGTACGGATGAACCCAAAACGAATCGAACCCAGCCCAAAAAAAAGTTGGACGAATATATGATTTTGTACCAACGAATCCAAACCTCATTTCAAAATTTTTCCATATCGGATTTTCGAACCTGAACTAACCCGAAGCCGAATTGACTACTTAGTTTTAAACTTGAAAATCATGAAACCACATAAAACATAAATGAGAAACCATCAAGATGTAGACACCAAATTTCTCGTTGAAAACCCTTTTGAATAAAAAACATGACAAAAAATAGCTTTCATTAACAAAATGGGCACCAACCCAGATTACATTAGCACCAACTCACAGAGAGCACCATCTCAAAAACACTGATAAACAGAAAACACTGATAAACAGAATAGGAACTGAAGGTAAATCACAAAAGTCTGAGATAGCAAACTTGAAATGACAGGTCTGAAATGATATAAACAGAGTTTGTAACAGCAATGAATTCCCTTAGCACATGCCTCAAAACTCCCAACGAACTCTCAACAAGAGTCACCAACACGTGTGAATTACCAGCAGGCTCATGCTCAACTCGAACACAAGTCTTCACACATAACCAGCTCGACTAAAACCACGAATCAGAAAACTAACACTCCAACACTCGGCTGTTTTCTTTCTCTCCCTTCACACTTACACACATTACCGGCAACGACTCATTAATTCAAAAGACCCGTTTCATCCTTCTATGTAATGTCCCCTTTTTTGGAATTGCCCTAAATTTTGCCCTCTGAGACCTTGGTGGTAGCTCGCATAAGCAGTAGGACTGATATATGATACAAACTTGTTTCCACCTTTAGAACATATTGCAGACTCAATACATTCTCAGAAATATTGCAGAAGGAACATAGTATATTCTCAATTTTATATCCGACATAAACTTACCTTTTTAACACTGCAACCTCAAATTTGTTTTGTATATTAAATCTGTCATACTGAACTTTTGTTTCTTTGAATCTGAAAGCTATATATATCACTGAAATATAATGCATAGAATATTAATTAATCCAGATATCAATGATTGAGTCTTTCAGATGCTATTACTCTGATGATTTGTATATCTTCGCTGAACTAAGATGATGCCCAATATTAGTACTTCCACCCTGTATCAGTCTCATTTATACTTTCATCTACAATTGATCAAACATTGATGTGTACTTCTAGAAGTATATCCAAAGGTTCATCTTTGATACTCGATGAAGTATACTGTTTACAAACAATGCCCAATTATTGAATCTGGGTATTTATGATAAGTAGTAAAGTATACTAATATAGTTCTTGCTCGAACATGTTATTATCTGGATTCAAACAACTCATTATGCCCAAACTCTCAGTACAGTTATTTAGTCAAGTCTTCAATATTGCAATTGAATGGAGAGGCAACTGCGATAATGTTATTCCGTAGTATTTGAATTGGCAAGGGCTCCTTATTTCCACTGAACCTCTTGTAAAACGATATATGTCTCATTCTTTGTTCTAGCATTGCCGCCCAGACTCGACAGAATCATATTTATTATTTCTCCCTCCGTCCATCTTCAGACTCCCGCGTCTTGAGGATATGCGTCCACGAATTATTACAGCGTATTCATGCGGCAGATATTAACTATGTGGAATATCAGATATTTTATTAAATCAAACTTTCCCTTGTATGCTTTGATTACCGTACCCCTTCTCCCCCCTTACGAAGATTGAGGACCGCCTATTCATATGTTGAGTGGACTTAGCTCGATCGTTCATTCCCGGAGACATGACTATTCATATCTCATTTAAGTGTGCGGTTTTGTGGGAGGGGCTTCCTAAAAATATTTAGTGGCTGTTGTTAAGATTTGTTAGGATTATTTTAAACTGGGAGGTCTCATGAATTTTGTGAATTTTGTATTGGAGTTCATGCTTAAATGTTTAAGCTCTACAATTTAATAATTTATAGAAGTTGGTCTCATCAATTTTTTAATTTAGCATATTCAATTCACGTGACTAAATAAATTAAAAATAGAAAAAAAATCTATTGATAAGAATATAATTTTTTAAAATAATTGACAAGTGGTAAAAAATAAAAAAAACCTAAGCTGGTGGGGCTAATTTTAGCCCACCACTTTTTCAACCGGCTCAAATTTGCAGCTCTAAAAAGCAGAGGCTGCTACTTTTGAGGAAAAGATTCAATTTAATCCATTTTTTGATTTGATGGGCCTCCTGCCCCATAAAAATAGATCTCGACCCCATCCTTAGTTTATTCCTTGATTTGGTGATTATATTATTATATTTGATATAGATTATATTATATATATTTATATTGTATAATATATTATATTAATATATTACATTGATTTATATTATATATATTATTTATTTTACCATCTATTTATTATTATTTTATTTATTTATTTCTTATTATTTATTATATTTAATAATTGATTAATATTATTATCCATTCATCAATATATAATATTGTATTATATGAATATATCATATTTTCTTATTATTATTTTAATAATTAATTTAGTAATAAATTATTTTATAATTCATTATTAATTTATTTTTATTATTTATTATTAAATCCTATTTCAAAACGGGGACATCACATTCTAAGACTCAGTACATGCCGTCTCAATAAAGGAGCCGCCGATCATAAGGAAACGTTACAAAGGAATCCATCGCAGAACACTTGTTAAAAATGATCATTAATATATGCAATGCATATTTAACTTAGCAGCCACATTTAAAATCGTAGAAATTGACTCGTAGAATATTCAAATGCTGACTTGGCAATCTGACTTGGCGCACTTCAGCAGGTCAAGTAGACAAGTAGGCAGCTTAAGCAGACACCCAACCAACTCAAGCAGACACCTAAGCAGCTCAAACACCTAAGTAGCTCAAGCACACAACAAAGTATGTCAACCAGACAACCAATCAGTTTAAGCACACAACCAAGTAGCTCAAGCAAGTAACTAGGTAGCTCAACCACACAACCAAGCAACCCAAACAGACAACCAAACAACTCATTCCAATTCTGTATTACTTTGAATAATCCTTCGAAATTTATACAACCTTGATCATCAATCTTTGACATCAATGACAACATATTCAACACAATGTATAGTCCAGTTCAAATACGTTTTCAATAATTTTGTTTTCCAATGAACTAATAATTTTGGAACTGGAAAAAAAACTGAGAAGCAAATGGAAGCAAGTATAAAATGTATTTCCAGAAATTCAGAAAAATATAAGAATATTACCATGAAAATATACAAATTGTCCTCTGCAATTAAACGTTACATAATATTTTCTTGAAATATCTGGAAAAAAGCAGGGCTAAGATTGCATTAATTACCTTGCACACCATAACAAAAATGAGGATTATGGACATTCAGATCTTCTTGCAAGTCTTAAATCTGAAAAAGCAAAATTGAATTGCATTTGATGCTGAGAAAATATTATTATGATTATGTTGGTGGCTGTTCAATCCCCAATCTCGATCCCCCGCCGAAATGTCATTTGCCATGAATCTCCTGATTATGCTGCTAACCTGCCTCATCGAATAAAAATATCGAAATTGCACTGTCTAATGCCTGTTTGATTAATTCATTGTGTTTACAGTAACTCTAAATAAAGAAAAATTACATTTTTATACATTATAAAGCTATGTGTGTGCTGCCCGTCCCCTCTGTCTGAATTTTTAGTACTGATCCCCTCGTCACCCCATTACAAAATTCCATGGAACCTAAATCTAAAGCTTGTTTGAATTTTATGATTTAATTAATGAATATTACTTGTTAAAACTAATACTGTATCCTGCTTGTTCAGAACATTGAGTATTACCTACAAACCCACCTGTCACAGGGACGGAGAATCATTACTTTTAATTTTTCTAGCTGGTTTTGATCCCATCGTGGAGGACAGAGTCCAGTGCAGTGTCAAAATTATCTAGTTTGAACATTGATATAAAAATGTTTTAGACATGCATAATAAACTTTAATTAATCTGTTGTTTGTTTGAGCTTTCGATTAAAGTGCTTTCTCTGCATGATGCTTTACAAACCTTTTTGCACATGACAATTTGATGTTTGCAATTTGAATTTTCTGTGTAATCAGTATTGGTTTTGCAGTCTTGCAGAGTACATTACAGATGAAGAGATCAATAGGGGTGCAATTTTTCCATCCATTTCAAGGTATATTCATCTTCTGACAAGATAATCTTTCTTATTTGTGACAAATATTAAACTAGTGATTAAATGGAACTGCCGTCTGCAACCTTGTCTCTCTGCTCTGTACAATGATAGCTTTCTGTAGCATAAATTTTTAAAAAATAATATAAGGAGATTTTTGTCCAAAGAGTTAAATCTCAGATTGTATAATATTGCAGCTGCCGTAATGTTTGTAATTGTTACATTCATTTATATCTGCAGTTGTGTCAGAGACTCCACATTATAATTTTTTAGCACAATTAAATTTTTGATGTATAATATTATGAGAGAATGTTTTGAAAGATGTTTTATTTTGTTACGATGTGTATTATTTTTTAATATGGAATTACATGTAATTATTGGTTTGGTATGTGGTTATTACATGAGATCTTGGTGTCTGTAGTCTAAACTCTTTAAGCTCGTAGGGTTGCAAAATATGGCTTCAAAGATTAATAGTAGAATTTTCAGAGGCTTAAAACCTTGATGCACAATATTACAAGTAGATTTTTAAAGATGTTTTATTTTGTAGCATACGAAACATTACAATGAGAGTTGGAGCAGCAGTTATAAGGGCAGCTGTTGCAGAAGACCTTGCAGATGGGTATCGAGAAACAAGTCCCAGAGAACTCCGTGAGATGTCTGCGGTAAGTTAGTTGTATAGATTAGAATTATTTCACTATTCAATTTGAGGATTTACATAGCTTACTTGTGCTATCCTTTTCCATTCTTCCAGGAGGAAACAGTGAAATATGTCGGAAAAAATATGTGGTTTCCAGATTACTCACCTCTGGTGTGTGAGAAGTGGAACTAAGCAATGGATTTATTTAGCCGAGATAAACTCTCAGGGGTCTGAAATTGATGTCAATATTATTTCAGATGCATATCTGAAAAGTTTTAAGTGGGTGCTGCTACCCCTTTATATAAATTATGGGAGATGGAACATGCCATAGTGTGTACGAGGCATGTTTTGGATGAGCAGGGTTCTCATTAGTTTCTTGATCCCTATTGTCTCCACAAGTTATTAAAGCTTCTTTAGGCAATAGCTTTAGTCAACAAATATGCTGGCAAATGTCAAGATAATGCTGAAAAAATCATCACTACTTTGTCTACTTCACTTCCAATTTGTCACTCCATATTTCTATGTGACAAGGTGGATGAACTGTTGTAGCAATCCGAGAATATTATGTTTTGGACAAACTGAAGATTGGACAATTCATCATTTTTAATTGTTTTATATTAGTGGAAACTCATGCCAAATTTGAGTTTCTTGGTAGAAAGCACTTTCTGAGATCTTCACTTGCAAGATGGATACCAAGAAGAGCGATGTTTTGTTTATCATGTCTAAACATGTTCAAGTGGTTGTTTATGTTTTTCTTACATCCTTTTGTAGAATAATTCGGGAAGAACCAAACTGCAGGGTGAAAAGTAGTGTGTATGGAGTCTTGCATACTTTTCAAGATCCATCACCTTAATTTCTTTGTAATGATAGAAATTGTTATCAATATGGTCAAATGATTAACATGAATAATTTGAGTAAAGTAAATAGGTATTTTGAAAGGGTCCAGAGCCAGGAGAAGTAATCAATAAAGCTTTTCAAAACATCAAACAGCAACCATGAGAAGCCAGCAGCAAAACAACTCCCCAAAACTAAAAACAGCTAACAAATGGGTGATACAATACCCAACACATCAAACAGCAACCATGAAAAACCACCAGCAAAACAACTACCCCAAAACTAGAAACAGCTAACAATGGGTGATACAATACCCAACAAATGACCGTCAAGGTGGTTTGAAGCCAAATCGTTCCAATTCTCTTTCATTAACCTCAACCGTCTTATTCTCTGTGCTAAAGTCCTGAGAATCCTCCTTTTTTGAGAAGATTAAAAAAAAAAAAACTACAAGCAGTTCCATCTCCCAACCCTGAAACCCCACTTTGTGAAGGGGTCTACGTCACAATTCAATCATCATCAATAGTTGGCGCTTGTTCATTTTTCTTCCAAATGGAATAGTAATTCTTGTTGCTCAAGGAAGGTCGACCGCTTTAAACAATAGAAAACAACTAAAGAATGTTTTAATTCAATCTGCTTCACTCAATTAATAAACTCGATGATGCTATCTTTCATTGGATTAAAACTCAGACCAATATTTTAAACAAAGGCCGTTCTATTCAAGAAACCAAGGGCCTTCCCGGAAGGATCCTTGGGCAATCATCCAAAATGGAAAATATAAAGAAGAAAAAAATATGCAATAGAGCAACCAAATCAACCTATCCCCTTAGTTTCCATTTTTTAAGCACCCATCTTGTAACATCAATGTTATGATTATTGTACGATTTCGAAGCGAGCAAACCTTTGAGCTAAGTAATTGACCGATCAATGAGAGTCAGATGGTAATTTTGGTGTATCAACACCTACCTCACAACCAGTGGAGTAACATCAACAATAGTTGACAACTTGAGAGGGCCTTCAAGAAGGAACTCCATCAAAGTGGGAAATTTGGAATTCATCACTGAGCAAGATGCCTACATGCAATAGGGGCAACAAACTTTGCAAGACCAACCACCACAAGGCATTGCCCCTCAACGACATCTTACAGTTTGAAGCCATTCACGTCGTTGGACGCCTTATCCATTTGAATAGAGACACGTGTCAAGAATATAAGTCATATAAGGAATGACTACAACTTAGAAGACAACTGCTTACAAAAGGATAGTTGCATTGAACAAATTTTGAGATAACCAAATGTCTTTTCAATTTAACTCTATTTTCTTTTATTCAATATCAAAATAAAAGGATATTTGAATAGTTATAACTTCTTATCAAGGTAGGCCTTGGACTCATAGTTAAGAAAAAAGTATATTAATCTTTTTTTTTCTAATTAGTGAGGAAGATTCATAATAATAATGAAATTGACACAAAGTACGATAAATCCAAGTTATATAATTTAATAAGCTATATGATCTAGTGAGTGCTATGTAGATCATTTAGGGCAATGCCTTATAGTTTTATGTGTAATACCTATTTAAAGTCATAAATTCTGACTTCCTGAAACTGATATTCATAATGAAGGGTCATTAGCGGATAGGCTTCTTTTGGAGAGAAACCCTTGACCGGCAAAGTGTCTCATGCAACTGGAAAATCATCGCCAACAAAAGTTGTGGTTGCTGGTAAACTTGTGTGTGCGTTACTTTCTTTAGCCTCACAGTGTATTTGTCTATATTTATGACCTCGTTTCTTGAGAAAGGATTGTCGTGAGCGCATCAAAGTGGAGAAGCTTTTCTTAAAAAGAGTGAGCGCATCAAAGTGGAGAAACTTTTCTTAAAAAAAGAAAATAACAGGGAGCCTTTGAAAACCCATGACAATTGTGTGTTATTGGGAGGAGTTTTTGAGGCATTTTAAATGGTATTCCTGTCTTGGACTTTCCGCTATGTTGGTATTCTTGGAAGTAAAAATGGTCTTTGATCGGGGGCTCTTGTCTTCCTGGCTGGAGATTCGAATGTGATTGTGGTGGACTATGGACCAGATTACACAGAACTAAGGTATGAATTTGATTTGTCTTGTTCTATGGCTCCAATTTTTATGAGTTTTGTGATGCATCTTTGGAAAAATGAAGTTCCACGACATTTGCAATAGGTTGTTTTCTTATTGATGTATTTCCCATGTATATTCTTCTCTCCCGATCATTTTCATTTGTGACAGTCTTCATGCATCTTGGTGTTCATTGTTGAATTCCACCATTCGTAATTAGCCTATAGATTGTTTGTCTTACCTTTAACTACCTGTTTATGCGTAGTTGTTTTTGGAAAGTTAGAAGGATTCGATTCTTCATATTAACTCAAGATAGTTATATTAGTTTTGGAATATATTCTTCTCTTTATTTCAAGATTCTTTTTTTCATATTAGCTTTAGTTTATAAATTTAGGAATAAGCTAAGTTGGATTAGAATATAGATTTATAACTGAGATATAGTTCCTTTTGGTAGTATGAAAACATAAATATAAGATAATTGTTTATGCTCAGTTTAATGTGGTTATGTCGAGCCTACAGATGGGTAGAGTTGCATGGTTGTCATTTGTATCTATTCGGAGGCACTCAACAATCGCAAGAAGAGAGTGACGTGGAAAAGCATCAATCGCCAAGGATGAGAAAATGAGCCATTATGTAGATGTAGAAGAGAAATTCTCAGAGGTCAGTTGAAATAATGGTAAATGACAACGATGTTTCTACTAAATATCATGTTCTATCTCTCCCCAATTTATGCATAAGTGGATGCTTTCCCTCCAAAGCTCGTTAAGGATTGTCGAGGGCAAGATAATTGAGCTCTTTCATGGTGCCAATGGAATCTGGTATCTTTCCCACCAGTCCCGCTAAAGAAAGCACCATGCTTCTCAACTTTAACCCTCAGAAACCCCACACGTCTAGCAAACCTCTGCCAAGCGGATTCTCGCTGAGATGAAGATCCTCTTAATTTGGTATTTTGCTAGAAATTTCTAGGGGTTTAGACGGTTGAAGCTCAGGTCAAGCTTAGCCAGAGATCCAAACCTGGAAATCTATAGCGGCAAGGCTCTTAAGTTATGTTTGAAGGACTATTGAAAGAATTAGAGAGCTCCTTGACAAATATAATTTATTATTAATGTTTTGAAAAAATATTTTATTTAAAATAATTTTACTTATTAACCTTGTTTACCCTATTATAAAATCTATTGAAATACAAAATTTTAATAGATTTTGAAATAATTTACGTTATTTTACTTTTGAAAAACTATCCCACATTTAATCTTTTATTTTATTTCATTTTTAATGGTAGAATGTATATGTTCATGTTAAGCTAGATATTTTATTTATTTTTTAAATTTGAATTAATAATTTAAATATATTCATATTTTTTTATTAATTTAATATATACAATATTTTAATATTAAGATGATCTTTTTTTTTTATATAAATTTTTATATTTAATTTTAAATCAATAATTTTTTAAAATAAAAATAAAATAAACAAAAAGAGGAAGAAATGAAGAGCTAAAAAGAAACTTAAAAATATTAAATAGTTTGAAAAATAATAAGAATAAAAAATCAATTACAAAGGTACTAATAAAACAAATGAAGGTAATAAAATAGACCTATGCTTATGATTGAAATAAAAAAAATTGAAAAAAAATACTTAAATTTGAGAAAATAAAATTAAAAAATTAAAAAAAAAATGGATAAAGTTGAGAGAAGAAAATTAATATTAGATTACCAAAGATAAACTTAATCATTATAGATTAAATAGTTATAAATATATTAACATTGAAATAGTTAAATTAATTTTTTTATTATTTTAAAATATTAAAATCATTTTATTTAATGATAATTATAAAGATCTTATTAGTCTTTGGTTATATATTAATTATAATATTTTTAAAACTATTTCAACTTATTTATTTTGACAATAAAAATTACTCATTTTTAATATTATAAATATTAAAAATATCGTTTATCCTCTAATTTTATCATATATAGTAAGCATAGATTTAATATTAGTATTTATAAAATAAAAAATATAAACAATAATGCTATAAAAGAAAATTACATAGAATAAAATAATATTGTATTAAACTATTGTTATTATAATATTAAAATTATAAAATTGTACATTGAAATTAAATATATTGTGATATTGCTATCAAGATTTAAGTGTGTAGTTTTTTGAGTCAAACTCATTGAGTCATGTTTCATGAGTAGTGGTGCTCACACAGGCGAACTAAAAAACTACACAACTGAATCCTACCAAGTGCTAGTTAAAAATGACTTAGTACTTACTTGTAACTCTCATCAAATGATGTTACATATTTTAAGTGAGTTATTTTATTTATTCTAATTTTTTCTAGACCCAATTAATGATTAATAATTTATATGTTCAATAAAAAAAATTTAAAAATTTCATGAACTAAATATTGGAATTGTTAAATTTGATCAGATTTATATGTGATAGGATAAGTTTAAAATTGTATCTTATCAACTCTAATTATTAACTTATTGCTGGTAACTCTATATTACAATTAATTTCAATGAATTAATTATCTTATAGATATATGTGTTTTGAACTATATATATATATATA